>CAKNYM010053407.1:6021-44459 GCA_932195095.1 Andricus curvator
AAATTTTACACAAATCTAATACCTTCTCTGGATGAGAATGTAAAAATTGATTTTCAACCCAAAAAAACGAACATAAAATCAAAGAGAAGAATTTTTAACTGAAATTATGAATCATCAACAAAACAATGATTTGTTCCAGAGAGTGGGTCAACCTTTAACCAAGTAGTTTAATTTTTAACCAATAAAGAAGAATTTTCACCTTATTAATAAATTATACATGCCAAATTGTATAAGAATGTAATAGCAGATATTTTAACCAAAAAATGTTTTAATTTTAAATAAAAACAACTCAAAGTCAACCAAAAAGGAAGAATTTTTAATAAAAAATCAGATTCACCCCTTGTATCATTATTTAACTTTCTGCTGCTATTTTTAAAGCTATCACGCTTGTTTCATTTTCTATTCTTTTATATTTTACGGATTTTTTTTACATGCTGTTGCACACATACAGGAAAAAGCCGAATAAATTCGACTGTAATACAAAATAATCTGTATTCCACACATGAAAATGTGTATGAAATCTATTTTATTCAAGTTAGATTATGCCAAAATTCTAACATCAATTTCAAATGCTTTTGAAATTTACTTTCAAATAACAAAATTGTTATAAAATTACTGTCTTCAGGCTTCTGCGTCACCATGAGAATCGAATTATGTGTATAATTGAAATTTTTAAATTCAAAATAACTTAAAATATTTGAAATTTCTGCAAAATTAAAGTTATTTCAAGTTGTTTCAAATAAATTTTTTAAATCTTCTTAGCAGTTTCCACATCATTTCTTCTACCCAAGAATAAAACAGGTATCAACTTGATTATCGTCAGTAGTGTAGATAAAATAGTAGTGAATAAATGTTATTACTTTTTGAAAATATTTTTCACATAACATGATGACGCAAGTTAGGAAGGCTTTCCTAATAAATTTCGCTGCCACTAATATTAGATTTATGACCAGAGGGCGTGATAGAGCAACCACAGGCCTGTAGAGTGGTCCTTATTTACTTTTTTTGGAAATCGTTTGCTCTCGCGATTATGGCGCGAATGCCCAGAAAGAAAATATCTTCCAAATTGTAGCCAAATCGTTTAATATTTATCCGTTCTTCCAGGCACTTGAAGTTTCCCATAAAATTAACATGGAAGAAATTATGCAAAAAAATTTAATTTACAACTTTTCAGTTTTTATTCAAATCAATCGTCCACAAATGACAATAATCTCTATGGAGCCAACCGTTTGAGTGAAATTTTCATATTCTATATTTACAAACTTAAAATGATTAAACACATCGTAAATAAATCAAATAAATTTTTTTGAAGTAAGGGTGGCCCGGAAAATTCAAAATTTTGAAAAAATCCAAGAAGGCGACCAATAGGGTTGTTGCATGATTTACAAAAATTGCATTTTTCAATAATAAATTACATACTCATTGTTTTGTCGATACTTATTACATTCTCATTCTAATGAGAAGGTATTGGTTTTATGTAAAATTTGACATAGTCGGTTTTCATCAAATCTCCACGTTTCGAGACCCCCTGAGCTAGAAAAAACGATTTTTACGAAGGTGTCTGTCTGTCTGTAGTCTGTAGTCTGTCTGTCTGTCTGTCTGTCTGTAGCCACGATAACTTTCGAAAAAATGATCAGATTTGATTGAGCTTTGGCACACTTTTTTATGGCCCAAAAATAGAGAACGAGTTCGTTAACTAGCTATTTTGGATGAAAATCCAAAAAGTGAGCACATTTTGAAAATTTTTGAGACCACTTTTTTGGAAGATTTGAAAATTCTATGTACGGTTATTAGTAGTACGCAAAATGACGAACAAAATATTCTTATGACTTTTCGTGATAAAAAAAAAATTACTGGAGTTATAGCATTTTCAAAATTCCAAAAAACAAACGAAAATGAACATTTTAAGCCGAAAAACGCACGATATGAAAAAAAGTCAAGAGGAGAAAAACGTTGATTCCTGAACACCCTATAATATTTTCATAACAACTTTTTGAATTTTTTGAAAAATAAAAAATTCAAATTTTGATCGCACAAAAAATTAATGAAAAATCAAAAAAGCCATTTTGCTGTAAAACTATGCAAGATAACAGAAAATATCATCTCACCAAAATTGTGCACCTAAAAAAGATCTACAAATTTCTTATCATTCACTTTTTGATATGACGCGTAGTTTTTGTTTTATTCGTAAAAAACAGAATTGAAAATAGAAAAATCAAATTTTCAGACGAATATTACCAGCTACGAAAAAATGACCGAAACAAAATTTGTTCACCCAAGGAAGAGGTACAAATTTATTGTGACTCATGTTTCGATAGGATGCGTGGTTTTCGTTTTATTCGTGAAAATAACATTGACAGTAAAAAAAATCAAATTTTTGAAAAAACAATGCAAGGTACGAAAACATATAAATGAACAAAAATTGTGCATTCAAAAAAGACTTACACACCCGTAATCAATTTTTGTGGTAAGAATATATTCAAAATGAAAAATTTAACTTTTTTGATGAACGGCACAAGCTAAAATAAAATGTTAACTAATAAAATTTGTCGCCTGAATTATATCATTACTTTTCATTTGAAATCAAATACAAATTTAGTAATTTGTATATGAAGAACATATAATACGAAGCATAAAGTGCGCGCTCAGTGTATTTACCAAATCGCACGCCGTAAGTGCGCTCAAACTTTTTTGTTTCTATCATACGGTTCAAATGATTTTCAAATCAAATATCGAGCGCGAAGCGCGAGTGTCTGGATGAGAATGTGTTCCTTAAGGTCGATAGAACCTTGAGCAAATAAAGTTCCTTTTCAGTCTGAAATAAAAACAAATTTAACAATCACTTAATATGTAGAGGTTTTGATAATTTTATAATATTTGCAAACAAACTTTTTCTTTTCATCGATGTCGAACACGAAGTTCAAAAATCTAGAGGAGCCTAGCGTAAAGCGCGATGCAAATACGCCCGAGCGCGTAGCGCGAGGTGAACACATAATCGAGCGCGAAGCGCGAGATAAATATATGATCGAGCGCGAAGCGCGAGATCCAACAGTCGCGCGCCCTAGGCGCGCTCAAACTTGCGAGCGAAGCGAGCCGCGCGCGACGCGCGCCATGAGAATGTGCCCGCGAAGCGGGCAGATTTTTTTTTTATTTTATTTAACACTTAAGGAAATCGATGTGTACAGAAGCACAGTTAGTGGTACAATAGGCACGACCCTTGATCGCTCACCTGAATCCCCCCTTCTTCCTTATCGTAGAAGAAAGAGAAGAGGGAAATTTTTTGTATCGTGCCCCCAGGTCACCAAACCCGACCTTGATAATGTATCGTTTGTGTAAGTCTTGAATTAAAAAATAATTAAATTTAATTAATGAGGATCGTACGATGATCCATCCTCCCCCCCATTGTTAAAGAGGATTATGATTGCTAACAAGAGTAGTAGCATACAAAGTATCGTTGTTTTCACTGAGCCAATCGAAAAATCGTGAATTTAATCACATCTTTTAAATAAAAGTAAATTCTACATTATCTTGTCGAAGTCGTTACTAGAATTAATAGGCAAAGGTGCCAAACGTCTCACGTTCCTTATAAATTCACCCTTGGCTGTTCTCAATATTCCATCCGCGCTAGGATATGTTTCAACTACTCGGCCTAACACCCACTGTAGTGGCGGAAGGTTGTCCTCCTTCAGGATCACAATACAGTCCTCCTTTAGTTGATGTTCTCCCTTCGTCCATTTATGTCGAATATTCAGCTCATTGAGATATTCTTTGTGCCTTCTCTTCCAAAAATCCTGGCGCATTTTCTGAATGTGTTGCCACCGTGCGGCTGCAGGTGGTGTCGTTGAACTTATATCCAGTTCCGGTAGATTTGTGAGTGAATCACCTATAATAAAATGACCAGAAGTGAGAGCAAGAATGTCGTTTGGGTCCGAAGATATGGGTGTTATAGGACGCGAATTTAAAATCGCTTCAACTTCGACAGCAAACGTATAAAACTCTTTAAAGGTAAACAAAACATCACTTATAACACGCCTAAGATGATGTTTAAAGGTCTTTACCGTTGATTCCCATATTCCTCCGAAGTGGGGTGATAAGGGAGGAATAAACTTCCAATCGATTCCTTGATCGCCAAGAAAATTACCGACCCGTTCGTTGTGTTTGTCAGATTGAATGAGTTTCTGAATTTTCCGTAATTCTTTATTCGCCCCTTTGAAATTTGAACCGTTGTCGGAGTATAGAACTCGAGGCCTTCCACGCCTTGCTACGACTCGACGTAGGGCAGCCAAAAAACCCTCCGTGGTCATATCGCTAACGACTTCAAGATGTACTGCCTTGACGACAAGGCAAATAAATACAGCGACATAAACCTTTACCCTTGATCGATTATAATTCTTTTTCTCTTTTATATAAAACGGACCGCAATAGTCCACTCCGATATTGCAAAACGGACGCGCTTGAGTTGTTCTTACGCTTGGTAAGTTTCCCATCGTTTATTCGGCTGTCGACGGATTAGCTCGAAAACACTTAACGCATTTACGTATGATTTTTCGCACTTGATTTCGGCCATCGAAGGGCCAAAATCGTCGGTGTAAGGCATAAAGCGTCGTTTGCACACCCGCATGCTTACTGCGTACATGTTCGTCCTGCACGATCAAGTCAGTAACATGATTTGAACGGGGCAAAAGCACGGGATGTTTTTGCGAAAAAGAAATTGAGGAATTTTTTAATCGACCTCCTACTCTAATTATTCCGTTTCGATCGATAAAGGGATCAAGTGAAGTGAGTTTACTTGTTTTGTTAACTCTTTCTCTCTTTTCTAAACCTTGAATTTCTTGAGCGAAATTTATCATTTGTGTTGCGCGGATTATTTGATTTTCGGCCCTAGCTAACTCTTGGACATGTAAAGGGCCCTTTTCCCATGCTTGCTCTTTCCAGCGAAGACAATATGCGATAATTCGTTTTGCCTTAGTGTATGACGAAAATTTTTCAACAAAATCGGCTTGTGGAAGTACAGTTGCACAGAACTCTTTTTTCAATCCTGGCATTTTTCTTGCTGACTGAACTTTTGTAGTGGGCCACGTTGATTCCTCATTAAGGAGCCAGCTCGGTCCAAATTTCCAGAGGATATTTTTCGTGAATCTTTCAGGCATTTGACCTCTTGATAGCGCATCAGCTGGATTTTCTTCAGATCTTACATGTCTCCAATCACCAGTATTAGTCTTTTCTTGTATCTCAGAAACTCGGTTGGCTAGACACGTCTCTAATCGATGTGGAGAGGTGTTGATCCAGAAATATACAACACTGTTAAAAAAATCTGGTCGAAATTTAATATACATGTGAGTAAAGTCATTTGCACATACCGTACATTAATTTTAATATACCATCATGTTGTAAAATTAATATACATGTATATTAAAGTCGGTAAAACAGAGTGCGTGAAAACAACAAGTACTTTGATTCCTTCAGATCCTGTCAAATATTAAAAAATAAAGGAATAACCTTGAATTCGTCGACTTAATTCCTACTTACAATTAAAGTGCAACGTACGGGTGGAATTTTTTCTAAAATTCGCTGCGAATGTTAGAATTTTAACGCGAGTACAGGTGCTTAGAGGTTAGGTTTCTCAATTATTTGTTTAATTGAACTTTTCTCTTAAAAACCAGTGTAATTTATATTTATCTAGGAGAAAATATTATGTTTGATTATTTATAATTAAAAATTGCTGCCAAAATTGTTTTTAATTTGTGTAAAGTGCAAATATCTGACTTTCCTGATAAATGATCAATATGCGGTATATGAAATTTAATAAAATAGTCTCTTAAAGGCGATTTGGTATACCTAGATTTTAGATTTAATATACAAAAGTATATTAAATGTATATTAAAATTGCAAACATTTTTAACAGTGAATAGTAGAATCAGTCCAAAAAATAGTTCTGTTTACAGTGGCATTGATGCTTTTTTCTATTGTTGCATACAGTTTTGCAAGTAGCTGGGCACCGCAGAGTTCTAATCTTGTGATTGAGACTGTCTTTAAAGGGGCTACTCTAGATTTGGCGCAAAGTAATTTACTTTCAGAGCGACCTTGACAATTTGTTGATCTGATATAAATGCAAGCCCCATAGCCTTTCTCACTAGCATCGCAGAAGCCGTGCAACTGAATGTTAATCGCTCCCGCTATGAGCACCTTTCGATCAAAGCTGAAATCATTAATAAAGGCTAATTCAGATCTAAATTCTACCCAGTTCTTTTGTATTGTGCTAGGTACCGATTCGTCCCACTCCAGTCTCAATTCCCAGAGTTTTTGCATCATTATCTTAGCAAATAACGTGATTGGTCCCAATAGACCCAACGGGTAGAAGATTTTGGCAATCTCAGACAATATTATCCGTTTGCTAATATTGATATTGACGAAAGAAGGATTCACAGAATAAATGATCTCGTCCTTCAATGAACTCCATGAAACCCCCAGTGTCTTCAGTCCTTGATTGTTACTGAATTGTAGTTTTTGATTGACATTGCCGTCTGGAATTCCTTGTAATAGTCTCCTGTCATTTGATGCCCATTGTCGTATATTTAAACATCCAAGATTTAAAAGTTTGATTAATTCGTCTCGAATTTGTCTTCCTTCTTTTATAGTTCTAGCGCCCGTAATAAGGTCATCTACATATAGATCTCGTTTCAGGATGATCGCTGCCTTCGGATGATTGTGACCTTCCTCCTCTGCTAATTGTCGTAATGCACGTATTGCAAGGTACGGAGAGGAACTCATTCCAAATGTAACCGTGTTTAGTTCAAAACATTGAACATTTTTACCATCACGTTTCCACAGAATTCGTTGAAACTTCCTGTCTTTTTCTCTGACTTCAAATTATCGATACATTTTTTCAATATCGCCTGTCAGCACATAGTTGTGGAAACGAAATCGAAGTATGTGCGTGAACAGATCATCCTGAATTGTAGGTCCCACCATCAGTGTATCATTTAAAGAAATGCCGGACTCAGATTTTGCTGATCCGTCGAACACGACTCTTATCTTTGTTGTTTGACTCTATTCATTGAGGACTGCATGATGTGGTAGATAAAAGCCGAATTCTTCTTCATTGCACACTGGCGACATGTGTCCGAGTACCAGATATTCTTGAATGATTTTAGAATATTGGTTTTGTAACTCCGGATGATGCCTAAATCTTCGCTCCAGCGCATTAAGACGTTTCATTGCACTGTTTCGTGATCCCCCCAATCTCTCAAGATTATCGCGAAAAGGTAGGTCTACCACATATCGGCCTGATGGCTTGCGAGTTGTGTGTGCTAGGAAATGCTCTTCGCACTTGATCGCTTCAGCTGAGAAGTGACTTTGTCTGGATTCCACTTCTAACTCCCAAAACTTGGAAATTTCAGACCGTAATTCTGCAAAGTTACATCCCACCAAACGTGCATTCTCAATAGGTTGGGAGGCAACGTTACCACCTATGACTCACCCGAACTGAGTTTTCTGGAGAATTAAATCATCACCCCGTTGAGATAGGTCAATTTGCCCGACACAAAGCATGGACAGCGATGGTCCAGATCCAATAATCACATCGAATGGTGCTGGCTTATTGAATTCCGGATCAGCAAGTTGTATGTTTAAGGGCAGTTTAATGGAATCGCGTTGGATTATTTCGTTTGGTATGAAATCTGCTATGCGTGGAATTGTGAAAAAGCTAAGTGTTTTTTTATAATCGTTATGTATCGATTGAATCGTAAGTCTTACTACAGCTCTTGGAGCTGTCGTAAGATTGTTTACTGCACCCACAGGGACAAAGCAACTCTTTTTAGGCAATCGTAGTGCCGTAGCTAATTTTTCCGTTATAAAATTAGCAGAGGAGCATGTATCAAGCAGAGCTCGACATCGTACAGGTCGTCCCTCTTTCTCCAACGAATAGATCATCGCACTTGTCAACAACAGATTCATGGGAATGCTCGCCGTTGAGGAGAAGCATCATTTCTGTCCGCTGTGGATTTCGCCTGCTACGCTCGCAAGTTTGAAGACTTCTGATGCAGAAGTATGTTGTGTTTCTGCTTACAAACCATGCAATTGCCAAATTTACAATCTTCTCGTTTGTGATTGTGTCACATGCAATTAATGCAAAGCGAGGCATCTTTGACTATCTGAATTCTGTCCGGAACCGACAACTCACGCAATTTTTCGCACCGAAATACGGGATGAGTTTTACATCTACATGCTGGACACGGCGTCATAGCGTCGTTTCCCTAAATGCAATTGTATCCTGCTTCTCTCGCTGAGATATACGAGCTGCTGTTCGGTACATGAATTCTAATATGTCATCTAGTTTCGGAAATACATTTCGTTTTAAAGTTTCATCCCATTTTTCTAATGTGGTTTTGTGGAATTTCTCCTCTAAGTTTTGGACGACAATTTCTTCTGAAACCTTTACTCCCAACGAAGCCAATGACAACATGTGTTGTTGTGTTTCGTCAGCTAGCTTTATTAATCCCTCAGATGTCTGTTTCTCTTGGACAGGTAGTCTCAAAAGTAAGCTTAGATGTCGAGAGATTATTAGGCGCTTATCTGCGTATGTCTTTTCTAACAATTCCCACGCACGAGTGTAATTTTCTTCTGTTATGGAAAATACGGAAATCTTTCGCGCTGCTTCACCCTGTAAGGATGACTTTAAGTACTGTAGTTTTTCGGCGTTGCTTAAATCGGTTTGATTGTGTATCAAGGATATGAATGAGTCCTTGAAGGCAAGCCATTCTTCGAAACGACCGGTAAATGTTGGAAGATTGGCTTGTCGCAATTTAATTCGACGCTTTATTATAGTAGCTTCTGCTACATTTGATGAATTCCCATCTAGAGTTTGTTCTATATTACCCAACGGTTGACCGCTGCCTCGCGCGACAACCAAAAGATGTTGACCTTCTGCTAGAGTTTCGAAATAATCATCCTGAATGGCATATCGATCGAGAACAAGATCTATGTGAGGGGTATCTGTATCCAAAAATTCAATCTCCTCTTGTATGTCGTCAAAAGTTTCATACGCGCTTATTAGTTTCTAAATACGTAAATTTAACTTAATAGCATCTGGTTGTTCTTCGCGATATTTTAGTAAGAAATCTTTGAAATTGGATATTTGCCCCTTAATCGCATTCTTTTTTTTATTTAGCATCAAATTCGAGCGCTTGCCATTGTTGTCGCAATTTCTATAAAAATGAATATATTAACTTATCTTGGAACGAGCTCACCCTGTTTCTAGTTGAAGCTGCAATCCTTTGAAAGGCTCCAATAAATCCGGCTCGATTGGACCATGTTTTGTCGATACATATTTTGTTCTGTTTGAATTCACTTGCACCATGTTTTATTAAAACTATTTCGTTTTATTTCGAATCACTGACCGATGAGAGATAGGCACATATAAATGAAACCGAGCAAACGTTAACTCAAAATTGATTTTACATATTTAACACTTAAGGAAATCGATGTGTACAGAAGCACAGTTAGTGGTACAATAGGCACGACCCTTGATCGCCAACCTGAATCCCCCCCTTCTTCCTTATCGCAGAAGAAAGAGAAGAGGGAAATTTTTTTCTATCGTGCCCCCAGGTCACCAAACCCGACCTTGATAATGTATCGCTTGTGTAAATCTGGAATAAAACAATAATTAAATGTAATTAATGAGGATCGTACAACGATCCACTCATTACAATTTTGCTAAAGTTTCAGACGTGGAGTCTGACGAATTTTCATTGTTATTTTGTTGACAATAAAAATAAATTTTATATGTTACCAAAAAGAGTATCGTTTCCAATGGTGTGTCTGTCGACATTACAACCTCAAACGAAAAAATTGTTTCAATATTTTCTTACATTTCTAAAAAATGTACTAAATGCGTGACAAGGAAAAATGTGCAAAAGCAAAATTGTTTCATTCGAGAAGTTCTGCAAAAAATTACTCTTCCAGTTTTCGATATTTTCATCCGAAAAGGTTTTGAAACAAATTTATACTTTTGTAAACGATGTGTCTCGTCATGCCAAAATTCGGGTAGTCAAATATTTTTCATAAGCTTGTGGCTAGTCGTCCCGATTTTTCGGGACGAATTAAAAATTTTTTCAAGTTTTTTTATTCAATTTTGAACCAAATAATTGAATTTCCAACAACAACAAAATTAATTTTTACCAAACCGTTCAAATTTTTAACGAAATAGTCAAATTTTCAAGCGGAAAATAGGAACATTTAGAAGACAGTTGAATTATTAACAAACAAAAATTAATTTTCCACAAAGAAAGATGAATTTTCCATTCGGCACGATTTTTTTTACAAAATAATTGAATTAATAACAACATAGTTGAATTTTTAGCCTAAACAATGAATTTTTTACCAAATGTTCAAATTTTTAATGAACAAACATTAAACCTATGCCAAGAACGATTACATTTTTGAACAAATAGTTAAATTTTTAAACCAAAGAGATGGATTTTCTGGAAGAAAGTTGAACTTCCAACCCGAAAGGGTGAATGCTTATAGAAAAATGTAATAGGCGATATTTTTATTTTTCACACTTGAGTGTTTTATTATATATGAATTACATTGTTTGTACATGTATTCTCAATAAAAATTGTAATATTGCCGTCAAGTGACTTTATTTATAATTTTTGGATGCATACACATTTTATTTGATTGTAGTGGATAAAAAAATGTTTTCATATTATTCTGGACCACCTGACATATGAGTCATGCAGCACCAAAATTTACATCGCGGCTTACACTGCATTATTATGATTCGGATTAACTGCATCATTCTGATACGGATGAACTGCATTTTCATGATTCGAATTAACTGCATTATTATTATTCGGATCAGTTCGGATCAAAGGCGGTTTTGGTTCTGTAAAAACGTGCCCTGTTGATGGAACTGGACGAAAACATTCTCCCATATACAAGAAGGTCATATGTTTTCCACCTGAAATAGTTAATAATATTTATTACAATATAATTTATCGTCTTTTTTAAAAAGCTGATACATCTAAACATTAGAGTGGGTCAATAAAACAAAATTATGGAATACGAAGGTGGAACTATGTGGAAAAGTACTGTATTAGGAGCCGGAAAATGTATAAATGTATGTTATACGTTATATTTGGTATGTAAATACGTTTTGCAAAATAAACTTTTCGCATTGAATCTTTCAAAGTTGAACAATTTTATTATGAAAGCGGTCGAGGTTAATAAATGTCCAATTTTAAGCCTTTAAATATGAATCACTTGTACTAGTGGTATTTTCAGATATTACAAAAATTAATCCTTAGAAAATAATAAATTGTTTTCCTACACAACTTACCACGGCACTTGTATTTCATGCAACTGTAGTAATCGTTTGCAAAAGTAACTTTCATGCCCATAATTCTTGCACAAAGTGGGTCTGACAAATCTTGTTTACCCTAAAAATATAGTTTTTTTTTTTTAATTTACAATTATTGGAAACTCAATCGTTATCTAAAGTGAAAAAGACCAGGTAAAGTTTTGTTTACTTACAAGTGGCTCACATTCACTGCAAAAATTACGAACGCGCCTAAAGTAGTTACGCGTCTGGAAAAATATAATTTGAATTAGTTGAAGTTTTATATATTAAAGTGGTTGTAGTTTGATTATTTGAAATTGGGCACAAATTGCATATAATTCAAATTGTTGTTAATTTATATAGTTGAACACTGACAAATTAAGAGGAGCATCTTTAGTTTTCAAATGTTGATTTCAAAAACAATTTTCAATCATATTTTTTTTTCAGCCTTAAGGAAACCACCGATTTTGTATATATCCCTGATGACAGTGGTCAAAACGAGGAATTTACTCTTCACAATCCTCTGCAGACTACACTCTCTGTTTCTTGACGGATTTTGAAGAGTTTTTTTTTTAATTCTAAAAATTAAACTTATGAGGTCTTCTGCCCCGTCGATTCTTAATTTCAATTTTTGTGCAACAATATATAAACAAATATAGTGAGAAAATTAGCAATTACGAAAATATGATTTTTTATCCCAAATAAAATTGCCTCAAAAAATTCGCTATCAATCAAAGTTAATGCAGATATACTTAAGGAACAAGAAAATATAATCTAATTTATATGATCAACCTTTAAAAAAATTGATATAAACAAATACTTCCGTATAGTGCGCAAATATTGAAAACACTGATTTGTTACGTAAAATGCCTTATACTTTCTATTATATTTGCAAATTGAAACTATTTTAGAAATAGTTATTAAACACGAAAAATTTTTCACAGTGAATATTATTAATTGCTTATAACAAATATATTAAACAATTCTAACAAAGGAATGCTTAATCGTGGGAATAAAAAAAAATTGGGAGTAAGTTAATACTGATACTTAATCCAGGCTTTTAGCTATTAATTAACTGTAAAATTGTTATGAAAAATTTATTAAATAAATGCGTAGTTCTAAATGCGCCGATGTTATAAGAGAAAAGTTTAGCAAAAATTTAACAATTATTATTTTTTATAACAAATATTGGAATTGGTAAATGTAACATGAAGCATTCCTGCTGAAAATAAAACGTATAAAATGTACTATTATGCAACGTTATTTTTAGAATATGTAGCTAGCTACGAAAATTATGATAAATTATTAATTTTTGCATTGAAATTTTTGTTACTTGTGATTTTTAATGTACTTACAGCGAAAAATTACTTTCTTCATGCTTAAAACTTGTATACGCATACTTATAGCTCAAAAAATATTTGTCATGATGATTCGTCTCAAAATTGTAACTTTGGAAATTAAAGGAAAAAATTTTTTTCCGCGAGTGAATATTCACTAGTGTCATTTGTTTATACTATTTGTTGTTAACAGAAAATTTTTCCTAATTTTCGCTGAACTTTTTTCTTACAACATCAATGCTGTGGTACTATTATAATGGTTGGAGTGAAAAAAGCACTTAATCAAGGACAGAATTTTTTGAGTTGCGTATTTGCATATATGTTAACAGAATTGTTTATAACAATAGCAGTTGTTGACAAGCAATAGTTAAAGATTGTTGTTCAAATAAACAATTAAAAAAGTACAATTTGCCGAAAATTTAAAAAAAAAATTTTTAACTCAATTTTTTTTTGCGTAAGTTTGTATCAGGACATTTTTCTTAATACCAATCGATACAGAGATAATAAATTTCGAAAAAAGGTCCTAAACTTTTAATTGTTAATGACTTTTGAAAAATTGTAAATTTTTTAAAATCATTTGGCACCACTGTCCTGTAGATAATTTCCGGCGTAGAATAACAATTTTACTGTTTACCGTTTAAGAAAAAAGAATATTAGCAAATATCCTAAATGTGAATAATAAAGACATATGTAAGCATCCGCATTGAACAAACCCTCTAAGTTGAAAAGCGAGTCACTGGGTCATTTATACAGTTGGAACTTCGAAAAATCGTTTTTCGAGAAAAACACATTTAAACTTAGCGAGTGCCATAAGCATACGTCTTATATTTTTTCTTCGAAAATGAAATATACCTACTTCCGGTTACTTTCTAGATATAAGTGTAGTACAAATAAGTTCACTCCAGGTCCCAGTATCATCCCCCGCTCTAACCCAAAAATAATAATTTTGACCTCAACTTAGAAAAACACGAATATCTTCTAAACTAGAATTGGCCATAACGACCCTTTTCATGCGAACGCCCACATATTGTATTATATATAGTATACGAATTTTAAATAACTTCAAATGTTGTAATACTTACTTTGTCGATAAGGGGATAGGCCGAGAATACTACTTCGATGACTGAAAAATAAAAATAACACAGTTTTATTAAATTGTTTATTTCAAGTTGAGTTTTTTTTAATATGATCAAGTTTCAGAATAAAATAATGTAAATAAAATTCTTTTTCAAACTTTTCTAGACACTTTTTCGGTATGTCTGAAATCTTGAAAAATGTTTCGAATTTTCTCAAGAAACCTAGGAAAATTAGATTTTTTATATAGCTATTTAAGCTCGAATTTAAATGTTTTAAAACATTCCTGGGAAAATTTTTAACGATTTTTTATTTAGAAAAAGTAATTTTTGAGGGAAATTTGAAAAGATTTCACAAAATGTCGAAAAAAATCTGGTAGATTTTAGACATTTTTCTTCATTTAAAAATGTTTCCAATTTTTAGGAAATCTTCGAGTAAATTTCAAGATATTTAGGAATTTTAGACGTTTTTGATGGAGCGACTATATTTTCAATTTCCTTCCAAACTTCTAAAAATCTCAATTATCTATTAAACGGACTCGAATGTATAATATATATTGCATTTTTTCAAGAATCATAGGAAAATTATATTTATATAACCTTAAAAACCAACTGATAATACTTTATAAGACGGATTCCGAATCTAATTCAACCTCGGTTTTAAATGTTCAAAAACTTTTAACAAAAAAATAGTTATTCGAAATTTCCATTTTGTATTGAAAATTATTTTCCCCCTCAAACCGAAAAAGTTCATACACGCGTAGCGCGCGATTAATGTACCAGTATTAATTAAAAGAAGTTAATAGAAATCGGAAATGTGCGAAATACATTTTTTTTATAAAAGAATGGGTTTGTGTAATATTTGCAGCTTTGATGCAACAATAACAAGGAAATACTCAAATGGAAAAAACAAAAATTATTTACACACTTGATGAATTTAACCTTACTTTATGCACCTTCAAAATAAACTCTTCAATGTTTGCGTACTCACGGAAACAATTACACAATATTACATAATTAGAAATCATATCATTTTCATATAATCATATAATTTTGAATTTTCAAAATTATTGTCTAATATCTATATCAAAATATACTCTCAACTTAGAATCAAGCTATTTGAATGGAAAGAATGATTTCATTCTACTTTAAACTGCAAAAGTTTGCAATACGTGCATCTAAGTTGTTCATAAACATTTAAATTGTTCTATTTCACCAAATATTATGAAACATATATTATTTTTAGGAATATTTGCAGAAATTCGTGTATTTTGTTGAAAATTGGTATTTTTTGTTGAAAATTAGTCTTGGTTGAAAACTCATCTTTTTGTCGAAAATTCAACTATGTTGTAGGTTAAACATTATTATTTTCTTGTATTTTTTTGAAAATTCATTTCTTTGATTCCAAATTCAACTATTTGGTTTAAAATTTCTCTGTTTAGGATTCGTATAATTTGCACTCCTCCCCCCCCCCACATCTTATCCAAAAATAACGTTAGACGATGGAGGTTTTTGATGAAATCTTACAGTTTCTTATGAATTTCTTATGAAGGATAAGTTCTCAACCAAAAATGTAACAGTTGATATTTTAACCAAGGAAAAAATTTGATTTTAAATCAAAAACAGCTGAATTGAACCAAAAAGGACGACTTTTTAATAAAGAAATTACATTCTCAAGCAAAGCAGATGCATTTTTGACCAAAAATTTATTTACATTTTCAACCAAAATATAAGCTTTTTACAACATACATTAATTTTTAACCAAATAGTTGAATTTTAAACCAAGAAGATTAATTTTCTACCAGAATAGATGAATTTTCAACAAAATAGATCAATTTAAAATAAAAAAAGTGTTGGATTTCACCAACAAAAACGAATTTTCAACAAAATACTTAAATCTTTATCTACAATAGATTAATTTTCCACCAAACAGTTGCATTTTAACCAACAAAATTGATATTCTAAAAGAAACACCAATTTTCAACAAAATATATAAATTTTCCACCATATAGTTAAATTTGTTACCAATTTGTTGAATTTTCGATCCGAAAATATGAATTTTCTATCAAATGAATTTTGAAACGATAAATACGGGAATTCAAAACAGTTGAATTTTGAAGCATGAAGTATTGCAAAAAAATTCAATTTTGAACCAAATTCTTAACCAAAAATTGAATTGTAGACTTTTCAAACAAAAAGAATGAAATTTCAACTAAAAATAGTTATCTTATATCGAAAATCTTCGGATTTTAATTTTTTAATTTTTGTAGGTTTCGAATTTCAATTTTCACAATATTGTAACATATTATAGCAATCTTCTTTTATATTGCTTTTTGAAATTTTTAATTTTCAATGTAATATTTAAAAATTGTGCGATTTTTAGTTGAAGTTTTAGACAAATAAATAACCTCAAATTGGAAAATAATTCATAGAAAAATTTCAAGAATGAATAGTACTAGTTCTGAAGGAAGTGTTGAAAACTAAACGATTTAAAACTCAAAATTAACAATTTTATTGTATAAAATCAAAATAGATCAAAATTAAAATACCTGAAATTGATACCTCAGTAACTGAAAAATAGCTTTAATTATGAATGGCTATAATTTTATAGTTCTGAATTTCCATGTTAGATGCTAAATGTTCAAGTTTTCCATTCCATAAGTTCCAATTTTGCAATTAAAATTGAATCAGTTGAATTTTGAAAAGTATAATTAACAATTTGAAAATGAATAATTTTTAAACGATTTAAATTTACTCATAATTTATGAATTACTTTAAGTCTGATAAGCTATTTCGATAGGTATGCTATGAAAAAGAATTTTTTTCAGAAAAAAGGAAAAAAATGTTCTATTTGTTAACCTACATTATTTATTATTATTATTATTTATTACATTACATTATTCATTCAAACTTAATGTTAAAAATTTTCTCTTCGTTCGTAAGTTTAAGAAGGTACTTTAATACGTTTCAAATGGCAAATGATTTTGTTTTGTGAAAGAAGTATGAAAATGGTTAATATGGTTTTAAGAATGGTTGATAATGATAAAATTGGACGACTAACAAATGATGCCGTTTTTGTGTGCTTAAGTGTGGCTACCGTGTTAAATAAATAATTAAAAATCATGTTAAATTACAATTATTCGATTGAAAATGGAAAAAAATTAATAATTATAATTAAAATTGAGCTTTAGTATATGTTACAAAAAGGAGTCTTCTTTGAATCCACGATTTATATACATTGATTGTTGAATAAAATCTCTTCACAGCAAGTATCTACCTTTTGTAAAGATGATTACTTACTCAGCATTAAAACGAATGCCACTTCCCACTTCATCGTGAAGCCCGGATCTTAAGACAATTTTTTTGAAATCAAGATTCTTTCTTTAAAACAAACTCACGAAATTACGATATTTGTCAAGAAACTGAATATTTTGGGAATGATAAAAGCCGTTGTTTCAATCGCTTTATATACTACTTGCGTACATGTGTCGAGGAAAAACTCAACATTCATTGTAAATAGAAATATTTTTGCGTTATCGCAATGTGTGCCAGAAGTATTTACCGAAAAATCATATGTGAAATGACAATGCAAGCATTTACCGGTATTACGATATTTCCTTTTACCGATGTAAGGACACATAAAAGTGTAAAAGCCTAAAACTTAGATCTTATAAATCGTAACAGAGCATATGAAATCCAGGGGATCCCAGTGAGAGGTTTGGAATCTTTAGATCGCGAAGTCAGATTTTCAAAGATTTTTGGATCACGGGATTTTAAATGATTTCAAAGTTTTCGCTTACTCAAAAGGACAATAAGGATCACAAAGAATGTATTATTTGAAGGTGCAATGGTTCTTTATAATGAAGGACAATATCGTTTACGAGAGTATAATTCTATTATTTTCTCGAATTTTGTGTTATTTTAATTTTACAAATCGTGCTTGAAACATGTGTTGAAGAAATACTGATTTAGATAACATTTTCTATTGTGTAAGTAGCAAGATTAGTTTAGAGGTAGATCATTCGAGAACAAAAATGATCAAATATTCTCAGTTGCATTATTCGTTCCTTATTTACTTGAGATAACATGATACGGAAGTGAAAACATCGTATATCGCAGATATGTAGCTCTCTAACTGAGATTTTTTTTATTCAGGGAGATGTTGCGTAAGACCTCCTTAATTTTTGAACTCAGAATAATAAAGAAAGGGTTACTGAATCAAATCAATAGAAATTTTCAGAGATTCATAACGTAAGCTCACTGATTCAAATTTAGAGATCAGTTTACAAGATGTAATTTGATGTAATTTGAGCCAATGTAATCTCCCATTTTTTTCAGCTCAAAATACTTGAATGATTGAAAAAAATCAATCAATTTTCGTAGAGCCTTGAATTCGAAAGCATATAATTTAGAAGCTGTAGTTAGCAGAAACTCTTGGACTAAAAGAAACATTGTATTTAATTATTTTACCGTTTTACAATTTTGCAACAGTAAAAATGTACTTTTTCTCAACATTTAAGTGATTAACGGTATATATTTGCACCATGAATTGAAGAAACAAATATATGTTTAAAGGACCGGGCACAATAAGGCTGCAAAAGGAATTAAAATCAAACCATTTTTTCAGTTGATAAAAAATGTCTTTAATTTAAAGTAAAATTTTATTGTCTTATTCAAAGCTTTTTTTTTGTTTGAATAGTTCTTCGGTTACAAAAATGTTTTAAGTAGACGAACACTGGACATAGAGGTTCGGAAAGGTTCAAACAGCATTACTGCTTCTTTTTCATTTTGACCTCTATTAGCAATGAAGACTATCTAAGTGTATATATTGATTGAAAGAAATTTCTAGAAATGAGATACGTTATAACTAGAAACGTCTAATCTATGAATACGATTGTGTAAAATTTTGAATTATAATTTTATAAAATTATAAAACAAGGAAGTAGCGTTTGTCATGCGTTTGGGAATTAGCTATTTTTATCACCAATTCAGACAACCAAACGCCTCTTGATAATAGAAATCGAATTTCGCGTTCCAAGCTCGATAACATGCAATTATATGAACGCTTTGCGCGTTGCCTAAACGCTTAGCGGATCGCCCGAACGCTTAGCGCTTGTCACTTCTAACGCAATTACATCGCATTGTTCGTCCATGCAATTCTTTTCAAATCTTTGTAGCGCAAAAACTGTTCATAATGTGGCTTTATGCCATATGGATTTTTTGATCAGGAGAGCATAAACTAAAAAATATCACAAACTTTGAAAATTCCACCGGGACCCTTTTTACCATGTATTTGGTGCGGGGTCGTTTGTACTTTATTTTGTCATATCTGAATAAGCAGCCCCAGACCGAGGTAAAGAAATAAATATAATATACATTTGCTATTATAGAGTTGAACATAATGTAGAAAAGTTTTCATTTTTGACAAAATCGAGTGCAAAGCACAAGATACGTGATGAGAATGTATTCGTTAAAGCCGAATGAGCTTTAACAAAAGAGAATTCACAATCACCAAATTACAGTTGTTGATGCTTTGATCTTTAACTTTAAAAGGTTCGTGCACAAATATGGGGGACGTACAGAGACCGAGGTGCGCTCAAACTTGCGAGCGATCACTTTTGTACTTGGATTTCAAAAAGCGTGATGTATGATTTGAAAGTGATTAATTTTCAACGATTTAATTTTACGAACATAATTTTAGAATACTTCAATTTTGAGCAAAGTTTGGAATTATTTAATTTTTAACGGTTCCATTAGCCTTGGATTCATTATTCTTAAAACTTCCAATTAGAAATCATATAATTTTCAACGTTTTAAGAATAATTAAACTTTGAAGGTTTACAATATTTGAAATTCTTCCATTTTTACCAGTAAAAAAATAACAGTGAATGTTTTTTTTTTTGTACAGATATATCATATCTTAATAATAAAATCTATCCAATCAATCAATTGGAAATTATAATTTTGAATGCGCAATTCTCAAAAAGTTTAATTTTTGAAAGCTTGAAACAAAAGTTCTTTAGTTCCAAAAGTTTGAATTTGCAAATGTTTGTTTCGAAATTACCTAATTTTTAAATGCTCAGTCAGGAACGTTACTAATTTCTTAATGTTTAGTTTGTCATGCTAGGTTTTTTAATTAGATGGAACTAATTTAGAATATATAGTCGTTAATGCTTTTTTAGCAATATTGAATTTGTACGGGCATTACGGGTTTGGAGGCTGCTCGTTTTTAAGTTTCACTATAGAAAATCAAGTGTTCGGTAGGATTTGTTTAGATACTATCGTCATCAAGAATTTATGAAAATCCTTTTTATACCCCCTTGAAATATTATAAAATCATTTTAAATCTTTACAAACCGTTTGAATCTAATAAAACCCGTTGAAAAATCCATAAAATTCAATGAAGTCGTATGACATTTCCTAAAATCCTGGAAAACTGATTGAAATACGTTGAGATCTTTCAAAATCTCTTAAAATCATTGATATCTTTGAAAATCTTATCAAATCCGTTAAAATCCTTTGAAATAGCCTGTAATCTTTTTGAATATCCTAAAACCTTATAGTTCATATAAAATACTTCTAAATCTTCTGAAATTCTTTAAAACCGCACATCATTTTTTTAATTACTTAAAATCATTAGACTCCTTGGAAATTTTTTAAATCTCTTGGAAATTCCTCGGAATCCTTGGAAGAACCCTAAAATGTTTCAAATCATTTAAAATCTTCTAAAATATCTTGAAATTTTTTTGGCGTTTGGAAATTCTTGGGAGTCTTGAAAAATATCCTTCAAATTCCTTAAAAAGTTTGAAGTTCTTGGAATCTACTCAAAATGTTTGGAAATCTTTTCAAATTTTTGAAATCCTTTAAAATCCCCTAATTGTTGTGAATAAATTCCTTGAAATCCATTAAAATATAAAATCCGTTGAAATCCTTTGAAAATTCATGAAATCTGATGATATTTGAAGATTTCAAGCCCTATGAAATTCTTTGAGATCCTGAAAAATTCATTAAAACACCTTTTTGAAAGCCTTTAAAATCCCTCAGAATTACTGAAATCCTCGGAAATCTCATCTTCAAATCTCTAAAATCCTACGAAATTCCTTCATTTTTGTGAAATACTTTGCAGTTTATAAAAATATGATCAAATCTTTCAAAAAAATTTGTATCTATCGAAATCCATAAAAAATCACTTGAAATCTTTGAAATAATATTCAATTCCATAATTAACTTTTGTGCAATCGCTTGGATTGTCAAAAACTTTAAAATCTTTTAGATTTCCTCAACATGTTTAAAAGATTTGAAAATTTCTTAAAATAATTAAACCTTTCGAAATTCCATGAATTCCCCTGAAATCTGTTGAAATCTTTCTGAATCACTGGAAATATTCCAAATTTTTTGAACTCTTTCACAAAAGTTGGGTAAAATGGCTTTTAGGGCTGGTCTGCAAGACTTTTATCGGGAAGGTTGTTGAGTCCCAGTTCGCTTTTGAATGATATTCTTCACAAATAAATAATAATATGGCCCTTTTTTAACCCGAAGAGATTTAAAGGAAAGGAACTCGGTTTTTTTCAGACGTTCAGGTATAAAAGTTTAAAATTTTTAATTTTTATGTCTTGTAAAAATGTTTGGTAACCGGGAAATGACCAGAAATTTTGTTTTCAGAGGCCACTCTAAAATATTTATATTTGAGTATTTGGCTGCTAATAAGAAACTTATCGCGCGCATAGCGCACAAAATATGATTGCTAGTATAAAATTAGTTGAAAATTCTCAAATATAATTAGTTATTTCTCTCTATGCGTATAAAATTTTTAGACGCTGCCCCCCCCCCCCCCATCCCCAAGGTCACTTCTCTGGATCCGCGCCTGATTGAGTTAAAATTATTTTTGGTATTGTCCGATATCGAGTACAAGTATATATAGTAAAAGAAAATGAGAAACCCGGACATTTAAATCAAAATTAGAATTTTTAAATGAAAAATACGAAATATGTATAAAAGCTTTGTAAACAGTTTCATCAAATTTCGGGATCAAATTGATTAATTAGGATTTACTGTGAATTAATAAATACCAAATTATCAAATCAGTCTAAAAGCACATGAAAGATTTTTGCAATTGATTATAGTTCCCGGAAATACCAAGAGTATTTCAAGATAGAAATAAAAACAATTCTTTGACGCCTTTAGAAAAAATCTTGTTTTTTGCCTACTTAATATGGAATGATTATAATTTTCCTAAAAGACATGGTTCGCATTCGAGTTCATTAATAAAACACAAAAAAGTGGATTTCCTTCATAAAAGCCCGAAAAATGGTTTTAATATTTATGTTAGAATCTTCGTCCGATACGAGAGAATCATACAAGCAATAGAAAAAATGCTGCAAACAGAATGTTAGGCAGCATTTATCATATATTTTAGGCGAATACTTTCGTTTCACGATGATATTCCAATATGATGTGGAATTGTACGGAAAACTTCATGGGTAAATAAAACATAGACTTCCAATAAGAATATTGTGATGAATCTTTTTCTGGCGTTTGACATTAAATAAGTAATTTTTGAAAGAAAATCCTAGAACCGAGAGTTCAGAGAAAATTTAGACTTCTTTCCGTATATCGAATAATAGAGCTTACTGCATTAAAATAATAATTAAGACGTTATAATATAATTATTACCATCTAAAATCATAAAATACATTATTCCTACGGTAATTAAATTTAAAAAAATTGATTTTATCAATTTAAGCAATATGAAAAGAATGTTTAAGATCATTTCAAAACATTTCAAAAAATTTCAAAAAGAATCTTGAAGACTTTACGGAAATTTTGTTTTAAATTTGAAGAATTTTTTTTAATTGATGGGCAGAATGTGAATCAATTTGAAAGATATTTTAGAGAGAACAATAAGAAGTTTCCACCAGTTTATAATATTGCTGAATTTTTAAATTTCCGATAAGAGTTATTCCTCCAAGTAAAATTGACGAAATTATTATTAAATTGAATTATATGAAGTTGAATTGTGTTAAGATTAAGAAAAAAAAAATTGATTAGCAGTTCGAACTCGAAAGTTCATTGCCTCACTACCCGAATCGGGCAGTGCTTCTAGGTGGATATATACTACCAATGTGGGTCCACCACACCCACGACGGGCTAACAGCACACAGTATTCCTGAACGGTCACCCATCCAACTACTAACCGCGCCAAACACTGCTTAACTTCAGTGATCTTACGAGAACTGGCGCTTTCAGCTTAAATGAATAATAAGATTAAATGAATAATAAAATAAAAAATATGTACATCATATAATAGTATTTTATTTATTATTTTATTATGTAAAGAATTTGTAGTTGCAATGTTGTAATTACAAGAATTTGATATTTTTAATATTTTGTTGTTCAGGTATTAGTCAGTCGGGAATTTTATTTTTTGTGATTTTTCAGTTGTTACCAAAATGTAAATTTTTGAAGATTTCGAAGAAAAAATCAAAAAGCTTTTTAAAAATGTTGAAAGACTTCAGGAGAATGAATGGAGTTTCTAAAGATACATAGGAAAATCATTTATTTTTTCATTTTGATGAATTAATAAAATGATTGAAAAACATTTCAAAAGATTTCAAAAATTGGTGAAAAAGTATCTGGATGATTTGAAGGCAATTTTTTTTTAATTTGAAAGAACTTAACAATTGTTTGGACAAATTAAAATCATTTTAATAGATATTCAGAAGTTTTGCAGAAATTTCTGGGAAATTCCTGGGAAAACTTAAAAATATCTTTTATTTAAAAAATTTAATTTTGAGAGAATATTTAAAAAGATTTCGAAACATTTAAAAAGATTTCTTAAAATGTTAAAAATAATGTGGAACATTTTAAGACAATTTTTTTAATTTTGGAAGGTTTTTAATGTTTTCGGAACAATTCGATTTTTTTTCTTCCAAACTTCTAAAAGTCCTGAATATCTTTTAAACTGATTAGAATTTTTCCTAAAATTTTCAAAAATCGTGTTAAACAACAAAAAATTCTTCTCAATCTTCTAGATTCATTTTCATAAGAAACATAATTGTTTGAACAATTTATTATTATTTCAACTAATAGTATCTTTGAATAATGCTAGAAAGTTGCAGTTTTTTCTGAAATATTCAACTTTTTGTCCACTTTTCACTTGGAGTGAGGTAAAAATTAATAACATTTGACAAACATAATTGTTTCGAGAAATTATTATTGTTTATAACTATCTTCTCTTATAGTAATGCTAAATAGTTGCGGATTTGTTGTTGAAATTTGTCATATTTTGCCAAATTTTAACTTAGTGAGGCAATAATTAATGAAAATTGACAAATGTAATTGTTTACACAATTTATCATCATCTATAAATATCTTCTATTAGATAAATAATGGAAAGTTGTGGCTTTGCTTTTTTGTGAATATATTTTTCTGAAGGCTGTGTCTAGTCGTCCCGAAAAATGGGGGGGGGGGAGGATTGGAAAAGAGGATGGACTAGTCGTCCTGAAATTCGGGACGAAAAACTTTTTTTTGTGAAATAGAACAGATACTTATTTAAAATTTTAAATATCATCAATAGTTATTTATTAAATATAACTTTGGGTTTAGAGGTAAAATATGAAAAATGTGTATGAAATTTAATTTATTTAAGTTAGATTTGCCAAAATTCTAACAACAATTTCAAATACTTTGAAATTTACTTTCAAATAACAAAATTGCTATAAAACTGTTATTTCAAGTTGTTTCAAATAAAATTTCTTATATTTTTAGCAGTTTCCAAATCATTTGTTCTACTCAAACATAAAACAGGAATCAACTTGATTATCGTCAGTAGTGTACATAAAAAAGTAGTAAATAAATTTTATTACTTTTTGAAAATATTTTTCACATGACATGATGACGCAAGTTAGGAAGGCTTTCCTAATAATTTTTGCTGCCACTAATGTTACATTTATGACCAGAGGGCGTGATAGACTCCTGCAACGTGAAATTAATACTTGTTAAGGCGGTTGAAAATGTAAAGCTAATATTATTAAATGGAGAAATAATAAATATTATTTCTTCTATAAGATTATTTTGATTCATTATATGTATTTCTATTATTATTCCATTTTTTATATGATTTTGATTATTATAATAAGAGAGTTAAACAAAAGATACAACGGTTGTCTAGGCCATAATGGCACTGCAATGGTACCACTGGCCTGTAGAGTGGTCCACGGAAAAAATTTATCCGTGAAGAAGTCACGAACTTGTAGCTAGGTCTCGGATACGAGATAAAAAAATGAAACATTAAATCCTTATTTCTATGAGAAATATATGGATAAATTTCGAAGTTTCTTACGAACAGTTCGAATTTCCTACGAACAGTTCCTGAAAATTTCAGACTGAAATAAAAAGAGGAAAAATTTTATTTGTGCGATTTAATTTTATATTAATTTATAAATTCGCAACTAAGAAGATTCGAACCTCAAACACTGCTGACTCACCAGTTTCTAAACATAAACCAGGAGTGCGTAAACACGCGCAGCCATCGAGGCCAAACAAAATAGGTATTATAAAACTTCTAGCCACTCATCCGACGAGCTCGAGGCACACATACGAGCGCACACACGCACCGCGCGTGTGTGCGTGGGCCACGTACAGGGAGACTTAGTTTCGAGTTCCCAGATTTGTCGGGCAAGCTCGTGAGTGCTCTGAGAATCTTTTCCCAATCACTCGTAATATTTTTGTAATTATTCACGTAAAAAAAAGTGATGAACCTTTTAGAATTTTCACATCGAGCTCGTCAATCTTTCTCAAAGTTCGTAGGTTATTTACGAAAATACATAAATATCCGATGAATTTTTTTCATATCCGAGACCTAACTACTAGTTCGTGACTTTTTTACGGAAAAATTTTTTCGTGTCCTTATTCACTTTTTTTTGGAAATCGTTTACTCTCGCGATTATGGTGCGAATGCCCTGAAATAGAATATCTTCCCAATTTTAGACGAATCGCCTAATATTTATCCATCGTTCCAGGCACTTGAAGTACCCCATAAAATTAACATGGAAGAAATTATGCAAAAAAAATTAATTTACGTAACAGTTCAGGTTTTATTCAAATCTATTGTCCACAAATGACAATAATCTCTATGGACTGGTTAAAATATCATGATTTGAAAAAAACTTGCAATTTCAAAAATTACGGAGCCAACAGTTTGAGTGAAATTTTCATATTCTATAGTTAAAAACTTAAAATGAATAAACACATCGTAAATAAATCAAATAAATTTTCGTGAAGTGAAGGTGGCCAGAAAAATTCAAAATTTTGAAAAAATCCGCTATTTTTCAATAATAAATCACATACTATTTACAATTTGGTTAAAGTTTCAGAATTGTAGTCTGACGAAATTTTTATTGTTATTTTGTTGACAATAAAAATAAAACAAATTTACCCAACAACATTTTCAATGCATTTTTCAGGAGTCTTGATGATCACAAACTATTTGAAATGAAAAAGAGCAATTTTCTCATTTCTGCCCTTTTTTTATTGGAAACTATTGCCCCAAGGAGTCAGATAAAAGTGCTAAAGAACATTTTCGATTTACGGCAGGTAACCAAAAATAGAGAAAACTAGCTCTATATCTTAATTTTCGAACCAGGAAACTGAAATTTAAAACTTAATTTAATTTAGAATTTTAACCTGGTTCCTTGGAGCAATAGTTTTTAAAAGTCGGAGGCCAGAAATATGAACCTTGTTCGGTTCTATTATAAAATTCAATTTCTAGATTCGAAAACGGAGATACAAGATTAGTTTCCTCCAATTTCGTCTGTCTTCCGCAAGTCGAAAATTTTCTTTATAATTTTATCTGACTCCTTGGGTCAATAGTTTTCGATTGCCAAAACCCAGAAATGTGCAGATTGTTCGCTTTTTCAAGGAATTTAGAGCGTTTGAAAAAATTGATCTAATAATGACTAAAAATACCTCCTCTAATAGTAAAAATGTATTTTTTTGTAAAGTTAAATTTCAAAATATCAGATTTTGTATTTTCCACATTCCTATATCGTACCGCACAACTTGATATTTCAACCCCTTTAAAGCGTAGTTTTCCGCGCTAACTATGATATTTTAATTTTTTTAAGAACATCAAGAACCTATACATATTATTTTGGAAAAAATGATGGTAAATGGAAATCTCTGACTCTATATGTTACCAAAAAGAGTATCGTTTCCAATTGTGTGACTGTCGACATTACAAACTCAACTGAAAAAATTGTTTCAATATTTTATTACATCTCTAAACTTTCAAAGAAAATACTTGAATTCTGAAACAAAATATATAAATGTTCAATAAAATAGTTGCATTTTTAACCAAGTAATATATAATGAAATTGTTCAGAATTCTTAGGATTGTTTGAAAAGTTAAATTTTCATTCCAAATGGGTGGACGTTTTCATGTTTGAACATTTTTAACGTAAATTTTATTCTGATATAGTAATAATTGAACATGAGTAATCAAATACAAAATACAAAATCAAATTCATATGATTTTTTTTAGAATTTTCTAGTCAAGCGGGCGATTAATTAAATTCTTACGAGCGAGATATATTTTACCAAAACTTTAATCCGCCGACACATATACTATTTAGTTGAAACTTGAATAAATTAGCACTAATTTTAATCTGAAATCGAAGCAAGGAAAACTATGAAATCTTTTTAATTGTCACACTTGAGTGTTTTATTATATGAATTACATTATTTGTACATGTCTTCTCAATAAAAAATGTAAAATCACCGTCAAGTGACTTTATTTATAATTTTTGGATGCATAAACATTTTATTTGATTGTAGTGGATGAAAAAATGTTTTCATATTATTCTGGACCACCTGACATATGGGTCATGCAGCACCAAAATTTACATCGCGGCTTACACTGCATCATTCGGATACGGATGAACTGCATTTTTATGATACGAATGAACTGCATTATTATTGTTCGGCTCAGCTCGGATCAAAGGCGGTTGTGGTTCTGTAAAAACGTGCCCTGTTGATGGAACTGGACGACGACATTTTCCCATATACAAGAAGGTCATATATCTTTCACCTGAAATAGTTAATAATATTTATTACAATATAATTAATCGTCTTTTTCAAAAAGCTGATACATCTAAACATTAGAGTGGGTCAACAAAACAAAATTATGGAAATCAAAAGTGGAACTATTTGGAAAATTACTGTATCAGGAGCCGGAAAAAGTATAAATAATTTGGTGTTGATTGTTGACCGCATGCTTCAACTTGCGCGTAAGCAAAACAGATGTGTTTTAAGAAATTCCTATTTTCATAGTTTTGATATTTCCGTGTTCGTTAGTTTTTTAAATATCAAACTTATGTTCAATGAGCCCCTGCTTTCAAAAAACAATTTTAAAATCTACTGGAATGACAAAGACAAATTTTTAAGGGGTCTGAGGCTTTTCCTCTGGTAAAAATTCATTGGAATAGATGTGATAATTCAGGAAAATCTAAATTCAAAGACAGTAAATTCGGTGAAAACTGGGTTTTGTGTTTTCTAAAATTATATTTTTTCATACGACCAACAGATATTTCTAAAATCTGAAGGACTTTTAACTGATAAAAATACATTCGGCAAGAAGTAATAAGTCTATGTAACCAAAAAACAGAAAGATAGCCTGTTTTCCAGGAAGATCATTTTCGTATCGTTTCGAATGATCTTTTTTGAGCTGGCTTCAAATAATATTCTCTGAATCCGAAGGCTTTTTACTGCTAAAAATACACCACAACCAAAAATAATTTGAAAAAATAATTCTTTTTCAAACCTGCTTCCTCCCTCTTTACGAGGATTTAGACTTAACACTTTTTTTCTAACTTTTTTTACCAATATTAAGACGTCGAATGTAGACATTTTTTTAAACCAGCTGGAAAAAGATAATTTGTCAAAATACAATAATGTCTTTTTGGGAAAGAAACTATCTTTTTGTTTGAAAATTTTCTTGAAAGTATACCTTCAAGAAAATTTCAGGTACTATAAAATGAAAACGTCGTTTTTCCACATGATTCTAGAAAATTATAGATATTGTAATAGTACGGCATAGAAAACTACAAAGTATAAGCAATGAGTGTTTTAAATGAATAATTATGAAGTTATATGACTTCTCATGAAGACAAGCATCATCGATCCCGCGTGCAGATTTTCGATTTGAAGAGAAAAACTATTTTTAATCAAATATAAAAAATTCGAATAATTATTTCTGGAGATTATTTATTTTCAAAATTTGATAAATATAATTCCCCTTAGATTCTTGAGAAAATTCGAAAAGATTTTTGAAGATTTCAGATATGTAAAATAGAAATTTCAACAAAAAAGTTCAATTTCAACCAAATGGTTGAATTTTTAACCAAAAAAATATTTTAATTTAACAGCAAAAACTGTTGAAATTATTAAAAGGAGACGAATCTTCGAATTTTTTAAATGATAGTTTTATTTCCTTGAACTTGAAATATGAATTTTCAACAGAAAATATCATTTTAAACCAAGCATCTGAATTTTCAACCAAATAGATGAATTTTCTATCAAGAAGATTAATTTTCTACAAAAAGAAACGAATTTTCAACGAAATAGTTACATTTTCAACAAATGACGAATGTCCAACCCAAAAAAATCATTGATTCATTTATCCAAAAAGTCGAATTTTCATACAAATATTTAAATTCTCAATAAAAAAAGATTTTTCAGTCAAGAAGGAAAATAAATTTCATCCACATTATAATTTGAGGAGAAACATAATTTTTAATGTAAAATAAAAATTTTGTATAACTATTTATTTTTTGGAAATATATTTGTTTATTTGCTCTTAAGTTTACATAAATATAATATTCCTAAGATTCCTGAAGATTTCAGATGTTTCGAAAAAGTAAAATATTTTTATTTTACAGGTTTTAAAAAATTTTAAGAAAAATTCAAGTCAGTTCAAAAGATATTTAGGACTGTTAGAACTATTTCTAACTATTTATAATATACAAACAATTCTGTCATAGTTAGAAAAAAATTCCTCACAATCTTCCAGATTTTATTCTATATTTTTAAAAATCTTTTGAAACTTTTTGATAACTTTTAAAATTTTCTTTTTATTTGAGAATCTTTCAAAAACTTGTAAATCTTTCTTAAATTCACTTGAATTTTTTCTAAATTTTTTCATCTTGCAAAATTGCAAAATTTTGCTTTAAAATCGTCTACATTCTCTTTCGACATTTCAGGATATCATTTGAAATGTTTTTAAATGTTCTTAAATTTTCTCTGAAAATGTATTTCTTAAATAAACAATCATTAAAAAATTTTCCAGGAAACTTAAGAAAAATGTTGTATTCTCTTAAAATCTTTCAAAATTCTTTTTTCATAAATCGACATTTTGTTTTAATTTGTTTGAAATATTCTCAAGATTTAAATTCTCTGCCAATCTTCAAAATTTCTAAAATTATAAAATATCGTTAAAAATAATTCAGTTTAATTTAAATAATTGAGTATATATCGGTAACAATAAATAATAATTAAGCTTTTCCGACATATTTTGAAATTTTGAAAGACTTTCAAGATCTACAAGAATATAAAGAATGACTATTTTCCAAGAAAAATAGAAAAATCTACGACTACAACATGAAGGTTTGGTTTCAATATTTAAAAATTTGAGACGATGCAAAATTAAAAGCAGGTCGTTCCGAGTTCAAAATGCATTAAAAATTCGTAGAAAATCTGATACATATTTTTTTAAAAGTATTTGTTCGAAGTCTCATTTTTAATATAGAAAAATAAAAATCTGGGTGATTCAAAACCGGATAGCTGACTCTACTGTACTTGTCTCCCATCTTATTTTTTTAAATTTCCTAACCTCTTACCTTTTTTTAAACCTCTTTCTGACCATTTTTCTCTTCCCAAGAGTTTTTCAATACAACAAAATAATAAAACGCTTCTTTTTCAAAGAAAAAGCTCTTGAATAAAACTATTTGTCACTTTTTTCAGCACCAAAGTATCAATCAAATTCCAACCTAACATCTTAAATCTCCATTTTTTAAAAGAGCCACTTTTATAAGGTTTCTTTCACCTAGCTTTTTGCCGTGCAATGAGGAACAGTATTTCTTGTAATCATTATTATTTATTTATAAATAATATAATAAAAAATATAATTTTTTTGGATGAAAACTTTTTTATTCTTATTCAGCTTCCCCACATCTCGGCAGCAAATTTTTATTATTTTTTAAAATTGAAAAGTAGATATTTAGTCGCTATCCAAAATCGATTTTCAAACCCCATGAAATTTGAACGTCCAAATTCTTGAATGATTTACTCGGAATTGGTTAACTTTTTCTGCTTCAACTCATCTTCTCTCAATTTAACAACTCAATATCTCAGAAGCAAGTTCTTATTTTTTGTTTTAACTGAAAATTGCTCTTTTTATAGTTATTCACAACCGAGCCTGTTCCAGTTTCAGGTTCTATTCGCTTTAAGATTATAAATTTCCACATTCTATTTCTCGAAACTGGATTTTTTTTTTAATTATACATTTCTGGTCCTAATTCAGAAGCACTTCAGCTCGGGAGTGAAGTTTTGTTTTATCTTTAAATGGTGATTTCGATTCTACAGAATATTATTTCGCTCTGATGAAAAATTCCGATTTTGTTGGTTATCTAGTTCTGTACTGCAACCCTTCAACTATGAAAATTATGATTTTTTAAAACACATTTTGCTAACGCCAAGTTGAAGGCGTTCATCAATCCAAACAAAATTAATTATACTTTTTTTAGAGTGCTAATACACTACTTTTCCACGTAGTTCCAATTTCAATTTCCGAAGTTTTTTTTTCATCCACCCTACTAAATGTATGTTATAAGTTATATTTGATATGTAAATACGTTTTGCAAAATGAACTTTTCGCATTGAATCTTTTAAAGTTAAACAATTTTATTATGAAAGCGGTCGAGGTTAATAAATGTTTAATTTTAAGCCTTTAAATATGAATCACTTGTATTAGTGGTATTTTCAGATATTACAAAAATTAATCCTTAGAAAATAATAAATTGTTTTCCTAAACAACTTACCACGGCAGTTGTCTTTCACGCAACTGTAGAAATCGTTTGTAAAAGTTACTCTTATGCCCATAATTTTTGCACAAAGTGGGTCTGACAAATCTTCTTTAACCTAAAAACATAGTTTTTTTTTAATTTACAATTATTGGAAACTCAATCGTTTTCTGAAGTTAAAAAGACCAGGTAATGTTTTGTTTACTTACAAGTGGCTCACATTCACTGCAAAAATTACGAAATCTCTTATAGAAGTTACGCGTCTGAAAAAATATAATTTTAATAAATTGAAGTTTTATATATCAAATAAGTTGTTGTAGTTTGATTATTTGAAATTGGACACAAATTGCATATAATTCGAATTGTTGTTAATTTATATAGTTAAACACTAACAAATTAAGAGGAGCATCTTTAGTTTTCAAATGTTGATTTCAAAAACAATTTTCAATTATATTTTTTTTCAGCCTTAAGGAGACCACCGATTTTGTATATATCCCTGATGAGAGTGGTCAAAACGAGCAATTTACTCTTCACAATCCTCTGCAGACTACACTCTCTGTTTCAGGACGGATTTTGAAGAGTTTTTTTTAATTCTCATTTAATTCTCTCTTTAATGACATTAAATTTGTGAGGTCTTCTGTCTCCTCGATTCTTAATTTTAATTTTTGTGCAACAATATATAAACAAATATAGTGAGAAAATTAGCAATTACGAAAATATGATTTTTTATCCAAAATAAAATTGCCTAAAAAAATCGCTATTAATCAAAGACAATTCAGATATACTCAAGAAACAAGAAAATACAATCTCATTCATATAATCATCCTTATAAAAAATTGATATAAACAAATACTTCCGTATTGTGCGCAAATATTGAAAACATTGATTTGTTACCTAAAATGCCTTATACTTTCTATTATATTTGTAAATTAAAACTATTTTAGAAATAGTTATCAAAAACAAAAAATTTCTCAGAGTGAATATTATTAATTGCTTATAACAAATATATTAAACAATTGTCCCAAAGGAACGCTTAATCGTGGGAATAAAAAAAATTGGAAGTATGTTAATACTGATACTTAATCCAGGCTTTTAGCTACTAATTAACTGTAAAATTGTTATGAAAAATTTATTAAATAAATGCGTAGTTGTAAATGCGCCGATGTTATAAAAGACAAGTTGAGCAAAAATTTAAAAATTATTATTTTTTATAACAAATATTGGAATTGGTAAATGTAACATGAAGCATTCCTGCTGAAAATAAAACGTATAAAATGTATTATTACGCAACGTTATTTTTAGAATATGTATCTAGCTACGACAATTATGATAAATTATTAATTTTTGCATCATAATTTCGGTTAATTGTGATTTTTTATACTTTCTTCATGCATAAAACTTGTATACGCATACTTATAGCTAATCAAATATTTGCCATGCTGATTCGTCTCAAAATTGTAACTTTGGAAATTAGAGGGAAATTTTTTTTTAAGCGAGTGAATATTCACTTGTGTCATTTGTTTATACTATTTGTTGTTAACAGGAAAATTTTCCTAATTTTCGATTAACTTTTTTCTTACAACATCAATGCTGTGGTACTATTATAATGGTTGGAGTGAAAAAAGCACTTAATCAATTAAGCATTTTTTAAGTTGCGTATTTATTTAATAAATTGTTTATATGTGAATGGTGAATTGAACTATCAGCTGCAAAATCTTCGTAAATTGTCAGTATCAAATTACTTCTAACTAAACTTCCTGAAAAAACAAAAATGTCAACGAAGAAACAATCCATTGGGGCATTTGTTTATAATGTATGTTATAAACAAATTGAATATACTCACTATCAACAAGTTTTTGTAGTTAAAGAAAAATAGTTTCAACTGTGTTCACTATTCAGTGGGAAAGAGGACATGAACACCCAGAGACAAAACAAAAAACAAACAAAACTTATAACAAATCCATTACAAAATGTGAAGAACTTTTAATAAGGAAACAATATTTTTAACATTTGCTCACTATACAATCGTTGAAATTGTTAGTTTTGTCACTATATTTGTTAATGTATTGTTGCAGAAAAAAATAAATTGAAAAATCGAGGAGTTTGAGGAACCTTTCTTTGCGTAAGTTTGTATCAGGACATTTTTCTTAAGACGAATCGATACAGAGATAATAAATCTTGAAAAAAGGTCCTAAACTTTCAATTGTTAACAACTTTTGAAAAATTGTAAATTTTTCAAAATCGCTTGGCACCACTGTCCTGTAGATAATTTCCGGCGTAGAATAACACATTTATTGTTTACCGTTTAGGAAAAAAGAATATTAGCAAATATCCTAAATGTGAATAATAAAGACATATGTAAGCATCCGCATAAAACGAAACCTCTAAGTTGAAAAGCGAGTCACCGGGTCATTTATACAGTTAGAACTTCGAAAAATCGTTTTTCGAGAAAAACGCATTTAAACTTGGCGAGTGCCATAAGCACACGTGTTATATTTTTTCTTCGAACATGAAATATACCTACTTCCGGTTACTTTCTAGATATAAGTATAGTCCAAATAAGTTCACTCCAGGTCCCAGTATCATCCCCCACTCTAACCCAAAAATAGTAATTTCGACCTCAACTTAGAAAAACACGAATATCTCCTAAACTAGAACCGGCCATAAGGACCATTTTCATGCGGACACCCACATATTGTATTATATATAGTATACGAACTTTAAATAACTTCAAATGTTGTTATACTTACGTTATCGATGACGGGGTAGACCGAGAATACTACTTCGATGACTAAAAAATGAAAATAACACTTTTTTATTAAATTGTTTGTTACATGTTGAGTTTTTTTTTCATTTAAAGTGAAATTTCGTTTGAAAGAAGCAAAAATTTGTATCTTAAAAAAAGGCCTTTGCGTTCTTTGAATTAAGGAAATGATTTTGTAAAGTTCTGGTAAATAACATTTTTTTTCAAACTTTTCTAGACACTTGTTTGGTATGTCTGAAATCTTGAAAAATGTATCGAATTTTCTCAAGAAACCTAGGAAAATTAGATTTTTTACATAGCCTTTAAAAAAAATTATAATATGTTTTATGAAGCGGATGTCGAATCTAATTTAATCTCGAATTTATATGTTTTAAAACATTCAGGTGGAAAATTTTTAACGATTTTTTATTTGAAAAAAGTAATTTTTGAGGAAAATTTGAAAAGATTTCACAAAATGTCGAAAAAAATCTGATAGATTTTATACACATTTTTTGTTGTTGAAATTTTTCCAATTTTTAGGAAATCGTCGAGTAAATTTCAAGATATTTAGGAATTTTAGACGTTTTTGAAATAGTAAATGTATTTTTAATTTTCTTCCAAACTTCTAAAAATTTTAATTATCTATCAAGCGGACTGGAATGTACAATATATATATTGCATTTTTTCAAGAATCGTAGGAAAATTATATTTATATAAACTTAAAAACCAACTGATAATACTTTATGAGACGGATTCCGAATCTAATTTAACGTCGGTTTTAAAGTTTTAAAAACTGTTAACAAAAAAATAGTTATTCGAAATTTCCATTTTGTATTGAAAGTCATTTTTCCCCTCAAACCGAAAAAGTTCATACACGCGTAGCGCGAGATTTATGTGCCAGTATTAATTACAAAAAGTTAATAGAAATCGGAAACGTGAGAAATACATTTTTTTATAAAAGAATGCGATTGTGTAATATTTGCAGCTTTGATGCAACAATAGAAAGGAAATAATCAAATGGAAAAACAAAAATTATTTACACAATTGATAAATTTAACCTTACTTTATGTACCTTCAAAATAAACTCTTCAATGCTTGCGTACTCACAGGAACAATTAAACAATATTACAAATTATAAATCATATAATTTTTATATCATCATATAATTTTCAATCATCAAAATTATTGTCTAATATCTATATCAAAATAGACTCTCATCTTAGTATAAAACTATTTCTAGTAGCAGGGGTAAAGAAGAAGGGGTAAAGTAGCAGGGGTAAAGAAGAAGGATGAGGATTTCTGGAGGTATATCCAGGAATTTGATGTGGTAGGACTGGTAGAGACGTGGGTGGAAAGAAGGGAATGGGATAGAATAGAGCCAAATCTGCCAAGGGGGTATATGTGGAGACTCCAGGAGACGGTCAGAGTGAAGAAGAAGGGAAGGGCTAGTGGGGGAATTATAACGGGGGTTAGAGATGGATTAGAGGAAGAAGCTCACGGAGAGAAAGAGGGGGAGGGAGTGCAAATGAGGAAAGTAAAGATAGGAGGGGTAACGGGTAAGTTTGTGACAGTAAACAATAATGATGGGATCGAAAGAATTAAAGAAAGGGTGGAAGATCTGTTAGGTGAAAGAGAGGAAGGTATTGTGGTACTTTGTGGGGACTTTAACGCGAGGATGTGGAGGTAAGTGGGCCTTTACAGGGAATGGGAGAGCTTCGAAAGGAATTCGAAGGATAGGTTAATAAATAAGGAGGGGGAGATTCTAAGGGACTGGATGGAGAATAGAGGCTGGGCGGTGGCAAATGGTATGGCAACTGGGGACGAAGAGGGAGAATACACATATGTAGGTAAGGTGGGGGTATCGGTGATAGACTATGTAGTCATGAATATGCAAGGGTGGGAGGAGATGGAGAGATTCGCAGTAGAAGGGAGGGTAGAATCAGACCATCAGCCATTAGGGTTGTGGATAAGGGGTGAGAACGGCGGAAGGCAAGGTGGGGAAGAAGTGTCGACGGGGGAGAGGCTTAGCTGGACGAGGGAGGCGATAGAGAAGTATAAGAAGCAGTTAGGGAAGGTACGCTTCGAAGGGGAGACGGTGGAAGAGATATGGGAGGATTTAAAAGAGAAAGTGAAAGGGTGCGTGCAAAAGAAGGTATTCAAAAAGAAGAAGAAAGGAATGGTGAAGCCGTGGTGGGATAGGGAATGTAAAAAGATGAAAAGAAAGGTGAAGAGGAAGTATAAGAAGTGGAAAGAGGGTACTGCGAAAAGGGAGGAGTACGTAGAAATGAGGAAGGGGTTTAGACTGATGTGTAAGAAGAAAAAACAGGAAAAGGAGAAAGAGCTGGAGGAGGAGTTAGGAAATATTAAGACAGAAGGGGACGTCTGAAAGATAATAAATAGGTTTAGGAAGCGTAGAGTAGGGATAAGCGAGAAGATAGGGAGTGAGGAGTGGAGGGAGTTTTTTAAAGAATCATTTCAGGGCTCAGATTCAAGGAAGAGAGATGATGGGAGTAGAAGAACGGGGGAGGCAGAGATGGAGGAGTTGAATGACGAGGAGATGGAGAAACAGATAAGGAAGTTAAGAATGTCAAAATCAGCAGGGCTGGATGGGCTAGAGAACGAAGCATGGCTGTTTAGTACACAAGAGGTTAGGGAGAGGCTGAAGGAGGTAGTGAAGAAAGTATGGAGGGGGGAGGGAATCCCACGAGGGTGGAGAGAAGGGTTAATAGTGCCTCTGTATAAGAAAGAAGATAGGGATACGCAGGAAAATTATAGGGGGATTACGCTAATGAATACGGCGTATAAAGTATACGCGATGGTGGTGGCGGAGAGGCTGCGGAAGGATGTCGAGGGGAAAGGAATATTGCCAGAGACGCAGGCGGGCTTTAGGGCAGGTAGGAGTACTATCGACAATATCTACGTTCTGCAGCACGTGGTGGATAGAGAATTAGCGAAGAAGGGGTCGAGAGTGTACGCATTTTTTGTGGATCTAAAAGGCGCGTTTCCGTCGGTGGATAGGGGGAGGTTGTGGGAGACGATGGAGGAGAGGGGAGTGGAGAGAGGCCTGATCGAGAGGGTAAGGGAGATATATGAAGAGACCAAAGATAAGGTAAGAGGACGACAGGGTATTTCGGAGGAATTCTGGATTGTTAGGGGGTTAAGACAAGGGTGTCCGCTTAGCCCAACGCTTTTTGCGATTTTAATTGCGGATATAAAAAGTAAGCTGGAGGCCGGAGTGGTAGGAGGAGTCAGGATAGGAGGGGTTAGATTTTGGTCGCTAGCGTATGCAGATGACATAGTGTTGTTGGCAAAAAGCTAGGAGGCCTTAAAGGAAATGATGAAGATGTTGAGAAGATACCTGGATAAGAACAGGTTAGAACTGAATGCGGAAAACTCCAAGGTTATGGTTTTCAGAAAAGGAGGTGGAAGGGATAAGGAAGGGGAGTGGAAGTGGAAGGGAAAGGCGGTGCAGGCGGTGAAAGAGTTTGTGTACCTGGGCTTCTTGTTTCGGAGGAATGGCGGAGTGGATGGTCACATAAAAGAGAGAGTGAGGAGGGCAAATGTGGTGATGAGGCAGGTGTGGGGGTTGGGAAAGAAGTTATTCGCAGATGATTTTGGAAGGAGAATGAAATTGTTTGACTCACTAGTGATGAGTGTGCTATTGTATCGATTAGAGGTGTAGGGGTGGAAGGAAAGCGAAGAGGTAAATAGGATACAGGAGAGATATGTAAAGTGGACACTGGGGCTGGCAAGGAACACGCCTAATTATATTGTCAGGACGGAGACGCGGAGAACGAGTGTAGGGATTCTAGCGGGGAGTCGAGCGTGTAAATATGAGGAGAAATTTTTGGAAGAGGGGGGAAGTAAGCT
>CAKNYM010053407.1:70140-88307 GCA_932195095.1 Andricus curvator
ATATATATATATATATATATATATATATATATATATATATAGTACTAAATAAATTTATATATTGTACAATTTTACTAGTATTAGTTAGGTTTTATTAATTTTTATTTAGAGCGGAAAAAAGCTATACAATAAAAATAAACTTCTTGGGACACTCAAGTTCATCCTTATTTGAGGGAATAGTGAATAAAGAAATAGAATATATATACAACTTTTACTAAATAATAGCCCATGAACTATGAAGACCCTAAATGTGTACAATTAATTTCGAGCTCATTGATCTCTTGTCAGATTCAGATTGTAAGAAATTCTTATTTTTTTTTAACTTTGCTCAAACAATCAGATGGCAATGTTTTCAAATTGGAGACATGCTACGTCATGTTTATGATTTCACAATATGACTTTATACGCCTGTAGGATACCTCTGTGACTTTGACAATAGCGCCATCTGACACGCAAACTATTGGATATCTCGAAGTTATTTGGGCAATGTTTATGAAAAAAAGTAGTAAATATCAATTCATTTTAATCAAAAATATTAATCTTCGGTTAAAAATTAATTGTTTACTATAAGATTTTTCGTTAATGTTGAATTGAAATTCCAATTTCTTCCCAATAGTTTTAAATTGGTGGAGATGTTGTAGCTACTCAACAGGCGTATTTCAATAGAGTTGAGAATGTATACATTCTTAACGCTATTTCATTAAACTTTTCTATTTTTCACGTTTTCCACTTTTATAACCTTTTTTTAATTATTATATATTATATATATATATATATATATATATATTATTTATGTTATATATATATTTATATATATATATATATATATATATATATATATTCATTTATATATTATACACTTTTTTATTTGTATCAAGCAATTATATGTATAGTTGCTTTCCACTATTGAATTAGGAAATATATCGTCTGACTAATTTTTGGTGGCCCACTTTTCGCTACTCGAATTTGTAAAATTTCACTAGAAATTAGTTAAATTTTGACAATTTTTAATTAGAGATTCCTTAAAAAATCTTTTGCATAATGAAAAAAGCTGTACATACAATTAAAATAACTTTCTTTAGGCATTCAAGTTCAAACTTATTCTAGCTGATGCTCATTTAAGGCAAATAATTTGTACAAAGTTTGCAAAATTATTGCAGTTTTCTGTGGAAAACAAGGGAAATATACCAGCCGGAATTTTGTTTGAAAGGACCTTGAATATGGATAATTAACGTATCTCAGCCCAAATTGAATTTGAAATCAGAGTTCTAGCCTCAAGACAAAAAAGAAATCAAAATCTTAAAATAATTGATTAAATAAATAAAACTATAGCTACAAGGATAATATCAATTATTAAACTACATAATATAAATAAATATAAATAATATTTAATCTCTAATGATCACAAAGACTTTTAAATTTTAAATTATTAATTTTTGACCAATTTGATTTCTCAATCAAGTATTTGAATTTTCAACAACAAAAATTCCCTTCACCCAAAAAACGTTGCATTGTTCACCAAATATTTAAATCTTTAAGTCGAAAAGAAGAATTTTTCACAAGACAGTTGCATTTTCTACCAAGAAAGATGAATTTTTAACCTAGAACTTTTCTACCAAAAAAATGAATCTTAAACAAAGCAGTTGAACTTCCAAACAAAAAATATGACTTTTGAACAAAACGTTTGAATTGTTAAAAATTTATTTGAAGTTTTAAACTCACAGTTGATAGTTTGATGCACAAAGATGACTTTTCAACTAAATGATCGATATTTTAAACAAAAAAGATCCCAGTTCAACCAAAAACAGTTGCATTTTGAACTCCAAAGAACGAATGTTCAATAAAACAGTTAAATTTTCATCAAAATAGTTGAATTTTTAACACAAGAATTTAATTTTCAACAAATTGTTGAATTTTTAATTAGAGCTATGAATATTCAACAACAACAAAAAATAATTTATAACAAGGAAGTTCCAATTTCAACCAAGTATTAGAATTTTCAATTTAAAAAACATTATTTCACAACAAAAAGTATAATAGTTGATATTTCAAATACGAAAAAATTTTAATTTTGAATCAAAAACAGTCAAATATAACCAAAAAGATGAATTGTTGACGAAAAATGCCATAGCTGATATTTCAACCAAAGAAGATTTTGATCTTAATCAAAAACAGTTGAGTTCAACAAGGCGAATTCTCTAGAAAACTTGTGAATTTTCAAACCAAAAATACGAATTTTCAACTAAAAAGTTAATTTTCAACCAAGAAATATTTTATTCTGAATTAAAAACAGTTGTGTTCAATAAGTTTCAACTAAAGAGTGGAATTTTCAACACGAAAATATGAATTTTCAACTAAAAAGTTAAGATTCAACTAAATAGTTGAATTTTCTACAAAAATAATTGAATTTTTAACACAATTTATTTTAATTTTATTTTTAACTAATTTAAAACTATAGAAAAATAAAATAAACTAAACATTTTAAACTAAAAACGATGAATTTTCAACAAAAAATGGAATAGTTCAATTTTCAATTGGAAAAATTGATATTTAATCGAAGAAAATGAATTTTCAACAAAATAGTTTATTATTCTATGAAATAGTAGAATTTAAACCAAAAGGGATGAATTCTGAACCAAAAATATAATAGTAGACTTTTAGAGTAAAAAGAATTAATTTTCAATGAAAAATAGTTGCTGTTTCATTTTGGCTTCTATTAATTTAGTTCGAATTTAAGCGAAAAAACGAGAAAAAGAGGAATTGAATAAAAAAAATGACTTCTATTTTATAAATTTTGAAGCTTAAATAAAAACGTTTCCATTTCTTACATTGGTTACCATAACAATTTTCAAATATATACCTATGACGCTATTTGCTAGTCAAATGAATGATTTTATAATGAATCAAAATAACATATATCACGTAGATGAAAAGTTATCGTATACAGTTTAATAATCTTACGCCGCTTTTGGTAAAACGATAATTTTAAATAAAGACCATTGACACTAATCAACCTTCGCTTTCAGAAATGTATAAAAATCTTTTCATTTCGTTCAAAAATATTATAAAATCTTGTGAAATAATATAAATGAAAGAAGCTACAAAAAAACTTTAATTGTTTCTTAAATTTCTTAATATTTTCAGTGTTTACAAATAATAATATAAGAAATTTTATTTTAATTTTGTGGAGGAAAAAATCCATTTCCAAGCATTTATTCCACAATTTGGTTTTGAGTTAAACCTTTCTATCCTTTAAATTGTACTAAATAAAATAGTTTGTGCTTTGTAGAAAAACAAATTTAACCATCTTCTCTACGACCTTTTAATGTGTAAGAATCAAAATATGTCTGAAAGAAGAAAAAGAAGAATAACTCTAAATTCAGAATTCTTTGTATCATATTTTGACAATAAAAATATCCCGAAAAGAATAAATTTCAACAACAAAATTAATTTTCGATCAAGAATGATTATTTTCCATGATTTTCAACTAAATAGCTGAATTTTCAACGACGGTAAAATTAATTTTTAACAAAACAGTTGAAATTATAACCAACTTGTTGAAGACGATTTTTAAAATAATAGTTGCACTTTTAACCAAACAGTGGAATTTTCAACGTACAAGAATTAATTTTCTACCAAATGGTCGATTTAAAAAAATAAAATAAAATAAACTTCGACCAAAAACAGTTCCATTTTAAACGAAACAGTTATTTTTTTAAGCAAAAAAAAAGATTTTTTCAGAAGGCAGCTGAATTTTCAACAAAAATATGAATTTACAACAAAAAATGTAATAGTTGATATTCTGATAAAAAAACACAAATTTTCAAAAAATAGTTTAATTTTCAAACAAAGAGTGCAATATTTAACAAAATAATTTAATTTTCAACGAAATAGTTGAATTTTCAACCTACAATGATGGATTTTCAACAAAAAATGTAATAATGGCATTTTGAACAAACAAATATGAAATCCCTATAAAAAGACATAGATTTCAGAACCAAAAAGACGAATTTTCATTTTCTACACACAAAAAAACGAATTTTCAACAAAATACATGGATATTTAAACAAATAGTGGAATGTTCAAATGAAAAATATAAATTTGCAACTAAAATGATGAATCTTGAACAAAAAAAATGATTTTTTTTTAACGAATAATGTGATAGCTGATATTTTAACAACAACGAAATTATTTTGAAACGAAATAAAGTTTCAACCACAGTTCAATTTTCAACAAAATGAATAAATTTTCAACAAAATAGTTGAATTATTAACCAAATAATTGAATTTTTAAACTAAAAAATGAATTTTCATTAACAAATGTAGTGGTGGCATTTAAAAAAAAAAGATTAAAATCCCTACCAAAAGAAATGAATTTTAAAACACAAAAGACGAATTGTCAGCGAAGAATATTAATTTTCTACCAAAAAGATGAATTTTCAACCAATCACATGAAGTTTTAAAAATATAGTTGGATCTTCAAAAATAATAAGCTATCAGTTTTCAGTAAAAGAATTAATTTTCAGCCAAAAAGAAAACGAATTTTTCGACAAAATATAGAAATTATCAACCAAAATGATGAAATTTCAACTAAAACGATGTTTCCAACCAAAAAGAGCAATTTTCAACAAATAAAGATTTTTTAGTTAATGAATAAAAAAAAATCATGCAGATTGTTGAAATTTCATGCCAAAAGACGAATTTTCTGTAAAACAGTCGAATTTTCATCCTGGAAACCTGAATTTTCAAGAAAAAAGTTCATTTTTAACCAAAGAAATGAATTTTCAATTATAATGATGAATATTCAACAACAAAAAAACGAATAATTCACAGTAGATATTTCAAAGAAAAATACATTTTAATTTTACATTAAGAACAGTTAAAATTATTGACCAAAGAGTTCAATTTTCAACAAAATATTTAAATTTTCCACAAAATAGTTCAATTATCAACCAAATAGTTCAATATTCAACCTACAAAGATAAATTCTCAACAAAAAATGTAATTGTTAATTTTCTGCCGAAATAGTTGAATTTTCATGGATTTCATGAATATTAATCTTTTACGGCTTTAACACATAATCTTTTTTAAACGGAACAAAAAATTTTCAAATTGAAATTTCAAATCTGGCATCCTTGACAGTTATATAAGGTGCCTGTTATAGAAATATCCTGACATTTGCAAAAAATTTTCTCAAAATATTTCACTTTTCCCCGACTTTATTGTTTTAATGGAGTTGAGAATGCTATACCATAATGTTCTTTCAAAAAACATTTCTATTTTTCACGTTTTCCATATTTAGAACCTTTTCTCAATTATTTTATACCTGCAGTCATAAGAAATGTATTCATCTGTATCAAGCAATTAGTGGCTTTCCGCAATTGAATCAGGAAATATCTTGACTAAACGAATCGTCAATATTCTACTAAGCTTTGGTAGTTCGCTTTTCGTTAATCGAAGTATCTTTTGCATAAGGAAAAAAAAGCTATGCAATTAAAATAACCTTCTTTAGGCACTCAAATTCATACTTATTCAAGCTGATGCTTATTCTAAGCAAATAATCTTTATAAAGGTTGCTAAATAATTGCAATTTACTATGGAAACTAAGGAAAATATACAACCGAAATAAAATTTAAAAATCGAAAACACAACGCTGTTGAAAAGTAGAGCATGAGGGTCCTGAATATGTATTATTAATCAATATATTGATCCATAATGATCCCATATTGATCCATTATAATCTAAGATTATAAAACATTCTTATTTTTCTTAACTTCGTTCAAACAATCAGAAAGCCATATTTTGAAAATGGAAACAGTTTAGGTCACGTTAAAAATTTCTCATTGTGGCCTTCTTATTGTGTCAATAGAGTTAAAAATTGTGAAGAAGAATTTTTGTATTGGCATTTGGGTCTTATGGATATATTTAATTAAAAAACGTGCATTACATAAAAGTTAAATTGGCAAACATTTCGACCAATTTAAATAATTGGGTCAATTAAATCCGACATTTTTCAAGAAAACAGTAAAAATGTCACAGAACGAGAGTTAAAAATGTTACACCATCGCGTCAGTTCCTTAAACTTATCTATTTTTTCACGTTTTCCATGCTTATAACTTTTTTTAAAATTATTATATATATATTTTTGAATAATTTTCTTTTCACCAAGGAATTAGTTTTACACTTTTGAATTAGGAAATATCTCGACTACTCGAATTAGGCATTTTCTACCAATCTTTAGTGGCTCACTTTTCGCTAATCGAATCTGAAAGATTTCACTAGTTATACCATTAACCCATTTCCCTTTCAGGGTAGGCGTGACACTACCCGATTCGGGTAGTGTTTCTAGGTGGATAGTTTTCTTGTAATTATAAATAACTACAAGTTTGGGTTCACCACACCCATAATATGCCAACAGCACACAGTATTCTCGAATGGTCACCCATCCAAGTACTAACCGCGCCCAACGCTGCTTAACTTCAGTGCTCTGACGAGAACTGGTTTTTTTTTTGCGTGGCATGGCCGTTGGCTAGTAATTAGTTAAATTTTACATATTCGCCTTGTGCATCATTAGGAAAAAAGATTTTTTGAAATTTTTTTAGTAATCACTGGCACAAAATAAAAAATTTTACTCGCGTAACATTTTCTCATACGGCGAGTCATTATTTATTCATAACCTTATAAAAAATATATTTTTCATAAATCTCTGCTTCCCTACAAAGCATAATTTTCAAGTTATCAAAAAATGTGCTGTCAGAATGATAAGCTGCACTTGGAAAATATTTCACTCACTGCCTATTGCGTTAAAACTTATGAATATTAAATACGGCCTGAAAAGAACATATCAAGATTAGTGGAGTAATGATAATAAAATGAAGGTAAAAAGTCCGGTTGAATTTTTTCCGAATAGTAGGTACCCAAAAACCTCCAAAAACAAAGTATTCGATTTTTCGTATTAGAACTTTACGTGACATTTTTCTTTGAAATTTGATTTTGTTCGTCAATTCAATTTTTATTTCAAACCTGCATAAGAAAGGTAATTAATAACCGATTATTTAATCTGGATGATTTTTTATTAACAAATAAAAAGTCTAGACGATTTCCTCTTGAAAAACGCAACTTTTTAGCAACAATTCACGGCAAGAAGTTTACATTCGATCAGAAGATTTCGTTTTGCTTTCAAGAGGCCTAACCTCGATATAGTCAATCAATGTTAAGGAATTATATGTATGGTTAAAAAATAAAATAAAAACGTTATGCAAAATATAAAATATATTTGGATTTTTTTCCTATCCGCAATTCCTAAACTTCCTGAAAATATAATATGTGGTTGAATATAAGGAAATATCTATTTTTTCGGTTGCTGACCCACCACCTTGTACAGGATCAGGTTAAGAAAATTAATCTTGAAATATCTTCAACTCTCCAATTATTGCGATTTTAGGAGAGAAAGGTGCACTATTCAAACCCAATTAATGTAAAGAAGCAGAAAAATAGATTAGAAAAACATATTCAGCCCCTACAACTTTAAGAAATAAAAATCTGTTTTCTAGTATTAGATAAAATAAAAATATGTTTGAAAATGTAAATTACCATTCGAATATTTTTTCCAATAAGCAAATACTGAGCTCCCAAAGATATAATGTATTATTCTTTGTAATTTGATATTATTTTTCAAGTGAATAAGGAAGTGGTAGTTTAATTTTTGAAGAATTAATGTTGACAAGATTTGAAAGCGGAATTTTTGCTGGGTAAGGATTAGAGTGAAGATCTACTTTTTAATTAATGGAAAACTGCTTTGATTAGACGCATCTAATTCGACATTTATCAGATGCCATTTAGCTTATAATGTAAAAGTATAATGATGAAATTCGCATCAAACAATTAATCTGAAAATCAAGACAATTTAAATACACGTTTTTAATGTAAATTTTAAATATTTTATATAGGGACAGTGTATGAAGTACGTAAAGTTTTTACTGTTTCGTATGAACTAGCAATGTAGTTCAAACTTCAAGCGAGTAGTTAAATTTTCAACAAAAAAAGATTAATTCTGAACAAAAATGTAAATAGATGATATTTGAACCAGGAAAAGATTTTCATTTTAAGTCAAAAACAGATTAAATTTCTGCCCAAAAGAGAGCAATATTTTTAACTTAAAAAGACGAATTGTACCAAGAAAGATTTTCCAGTAAATAGATAAAAAATGCAACCACAATGTTGCATTTTCAAGCTAAAAATGCGAGCTTTCTACAAAACAGTTAAATTGTCAATCACATAATTCAATTTTCAAACAAAATGATGAATTTTCAACCAAATAGTTGAATTTTCAACCGAAAAGATTAAATTTTTACCAAAAAAGACGAATTGACAACAAATTACATAATTTTTCAACAAAACTGTAGAATTTTTAAACTAGAAAAGATCGACTTTCAGCAAAAAATGGAATAGATAAATTTCCATTTAAAAAAATTATTTTAAATTAAGAAAACGAATTTTTTGCAAAACAGTCGAATTTTATACCAATTTATTGAATTTTCTACCAAAATTTTCAGTTTTCAAGCCAAAGTGGTGAATTCTAAATTAAACAGTTCACTTCTCAACCGCAAAATCCTAATTTTCATAGAAAAATGTAATAGTTAATATTTAAGACTTACAATATTTTGATTTCAAACAAAAAACAGTTGAATATAATGAAAAAAGACAAATTTTCCAAAAAATGCTCGAATCCTCAACTAAAATAGATTAATTTTCTAGCATATAGATACATTTTATTTAAAAAATTAATTTTTTAACATAAAAGACGAATTTTCAACAAAATACATGATTTTTCAACGAAGTAGTTGTATTTTCAACTGAAAAAGATCAACTTTTAACCAAACATGGAACAATTTGATTTTCAACCACAAAAAAAAACGTTTCTTCCACAGAACAGTTGAATTTTCAACCAAAGAGATGAATTTTCAACCAAAATTATAAATATTCGACTGAGATAGTTAAATTTTCAGTTGAAAATAAATTTTTAACCGAAAACAATTATTTTTAAATAAAGTATTTGAATTTTAAACCAAAAGAGATGAATGCTCAACAAAAAATATAGTATTTGATACATCAACTAAAACCGATTTTTATTTAAAATCAAAAGCAGGTGAAGTCATAGAAAAAAATGAATCTTTAACAAAGCTGTTGATTTTTCAACCAAATAGGATACTTTCTCAGAAAAATTGTTTCATTTTCAACAGAGTAGATTAATTTGTAACCAAATAGTGGAATTTTCGTCCAAAAACATGAATTTTTGACCAAGAAGATTAATTTTTCCCTGAAAAATACAGAATTTTAAGGAAATAGTTGAAGTGTCAATTGAAAATGATAAATTTTTAACCAGGAATGAAATAGTAACATTTTTAATTAAAAAATTAATAGTTGAAAAACAAAAATTCCAATAAAGTAGTTTAATTTTCAACCAAAGAGATGAATTTTCAACTAAAATGTTGCATCTCTAGCCAATAAAAATAAATTTTCAGCAAAGTAGTTTAAGTTTCAACCAAGTAGCTGAATTTTCAAGCACGAGTCTAAATTTTTTACCAATAAACACGAAATTTGAACAAAATGGGTGAATTTTCAACTGAGAAAGACAAATTTTTGAAGAAAAAAAATGAAATAGTTAAATTATCAATTTTAAAAAAGTGATTTTTTACCAAAGAACAAATTTTCAAGAAAATAGTAAAATTTGCAACGAAAGCATTCTTAAATGAAATCAAGAATCTTCAACCAGAAAACTGAATTGAAAAAAAAGTTCTACTTGCAACCAAGTAGTTGAATTGTCACCAAGAAGATTAAATTTGTACCAAAAAAAATTTTAGCAAACTACATGAGTTTTCAAACAAATAGTTTAATTTTCAACAAAGAAAAAAAAGCTTCAAACAAAAACATGAATTTTCAAGTGAAAAAGATAAATATATAATAAAAAGTGGAACGAATAAATTTTCAGTCAAAAGATTTAATTTTCCAAAAAAAAAAAAAAAAAGAATTATCAACCAAACAGTTGAATTCGTTAAAAAATCGCTGCTTCTTGGTTGAAAATTTATTTTCAAGCTTAAAATTTAACCCGACATCGCCCGCGGTAACAGCTAGCGACTCCCCCCCTCCCCAATACTCTTACGACCTGTCCGGGAGCCCAAAGAATCTGTGTGCAAAATTTAATGCCGATTAGCCAAAAACTGTGGGGGTGCCCCCCCCCCCTATCTGCCATCCCATTACTCTTACGAACTGTCCGGGAGTCCAAAGAATCTCTATGCAAAATTTGGTGCCGATTGGTCAACAACTATGATGCAGAAGCATCACACATTTTAGGCCACTTGATTTTATATATAAGATATATATACCGTCAATGCTATTTTTCATTTTTTATTAAACAAAAACTATTATCAATCAGCGATTCGGGTGGCCGTAACAGTGTGGCCGGTTTCGAGTCTCAGGTGTACAAATTTGAATTTTATATGGCAGATAAATACAATTTTCCTACCTTTCTCGAGAAAATTAAGAAAGATTTTTGAAGATTTCAGATATGCTGAAAAAGTGGGTGGAAAATTTCCAACAATTTTTTTTATTTTACAGTGTTAAAACATATTTAGGACTTTTTGACGATTGAAAAATATTTTCCAATATTTTAATAGTTTTCGGAAACCTTTCAAAGTTTTAAAACATTTTTAATCTCTTCGAAACTTCTAAAATTATTAAATATATTTTAAACTGACTAGAATTATTCCTAAAATTGTTTTAAAATCTTCCGGATTCGTTTTTGAAAATTTCAGAAATCTTTTGTAATGTTTTAAAATCTTTTCAAATATTCTCCTAAAATTATTTTTCCAACTGTTTTTATAAATTTAAATATTCATAGTTTTTTAAAATCTTTTCGACTGTTTAATCAATTTTTATATTCTTTAGAAACTTCTAAGTATCTTTTGTGATAATATGAATTTTTCCTCAAATTTTGAAAAATTGCTGCAAATTTCCTCAAAATCTTCCAGATGATTTTTTCAAAATCTTGAAAATCATTTGGAATGTTTTTAAATCTTTTTAAATATTCACTTAGAATACATTTTCTGAAATAAATAATACAAAATTTTTTCCAAAATCTTAAGAAATTTTTGTTATTCTCTTGAAACCTTTCAAAATTCTTAAAAATTTTCTGATGGTTTTTCTCGAAAGCATCAAAAATCTACATTTTTTTTATGTGTTGAAATCGTTTTAAGTGTACTTGTGTTTTAATAATTCAAAGTTTTCCTAACTTTTTTTGAAATTATACAAAAATTTAAAAAAATGTCTCAAAAAGTTCTAGATTCTTCTTCGACATATTTTGAAATCACCAAAGCTTAAAATTAATCTCTCAATATAAGACCTAAATCATTTTAAATTTTCACAGAAATCGCATTTTCGGCACAAAAATGTTAAGAACAGAATAACTTCCTAATATTGAAAAAACCTTAACAATTCAATTTTTCTCTTTTATCCATAATGATTAGAAACATTCAAAAATAAAGTCCATCTTCAAGTAAAATTACTTATCTGGAAATTTCGATTTACTAACTTGATGTTGCAGGAAATTCTTAATGTTTATTGATCGATAAATAAATATATATATAACCTCATTTTATATGGTCAAGTGGTTATGAACATAATCCTTTGGTAATTTTAAAAACATTTGATGTAAAAGTCAAGAACAGAATTTTAGCCTTTATTATTAAAGGAACATATACAATTTTAATGTTCTATTTTAGGAATACGTTTTCAGAATCCAAATTCCTAATATGAGAATTGTGATTTACGTAATTCCATAAAATTAATTTCGTTCCATCAATTTTATTAGATAGGATTTTATGACATTTTCATTAAATTTTATAAAATTATAAATGTTGCACTGGATTCTTCAATTAATAATATTTTTGTGAAAATACTACATTCTTCATTAAATGTACGTAAAAATTGAATAATTTTGTTAAATAAAAAAATTGAGGTGTACATGAACCTATGTTTTAACATAGGTCTAATCATAGGTCTAAAGCTAGGACAGGCTTGTTTCGTGAATATTTTTAGAAATATTATTCTAATATAATGGTATCTCTAACTTTTATGTAGATACTATTCAAATATATAAGAACCAATGATGAAAGTGTATTTTCAAAATAAATTACCAGAAATGCAATAAAGTATAATAGGCAAATGATAATTTTTCGTAAAAATTAGTAATTACTTGTGAAACTGAGTATAGTAATTAGAGTACAAAGTTGTAGGTTCTAGATCTATTCCAGTGTTTCTTTCTTACTCTTTAAGAATCTTAGAAATTTTGAGAAAATATAGTTGCACATCATTGTAATTTATTCTGCCTTATTTAGAGAATATATTTTCGCCAGGATCGAAATTACCCAAGCTGGCTCATGAATCACAGATTATTATCATTTGAGTCAATTTTTTAAATTTATAATTTCAAATATAAAATCGCAGTGGGATAAAAAGTCAAAAAGAAAAATGGTTCCATTCTAAAAGTTCTACAAAAAATTAATCTACATTTTTAAAAATTGTGAGCCAAAAAGTTTTTAAAACAAATGTGTTTTTTGGCAATACCAAAAAAATTGTGAAAAATATAAAAAAATTAAAAAATAATTTTTTAGAACTTGCGGAGAGAAACCATTTTTGTTTGGATTTTTTCCCCGAAACTCGCATACTTAAAACAAGATACCAAAGTTTTAATTTTCAGCCCAACGGTTGTTATTAGGTTCATTTTTAAATTTTTTATATTTTTTTCGTAGATTTCAAGACAATAAGAAACCCTTCATTAGAATCAAAATATATTTTCTATTATTTTACGCTTACGATTTATTAAAATGGTATAGTCATGCAGCAAATAAAATTTAGTTTAAGGGCATGACATTGTATTCATCAAAATATTTACTGCTGTCACAGAAACACTTATTTTTCAAGCAGGAAGTGTACATATGAAGGTTTAGATCACATTCGAGTATTTTTCAATATTCAATATTGACAACCCAGCCGGAACAATGATACATATTGGGAAATATTCCATATAGTTCTACTATTATGTAAAAACTATGAATAATTCTTTCTGCCAAGAATGTTTTGTTTGAAGTTTCGTATGAAAAATGAATTTTCTTATTTTAGAATGTCTAATTTCACCTAATTTCAGACTAATTATTGTGTATTCAATCTCAGACGTATTTTCTATTCCTGCATCAACCTTATATTATGTGACTGACAAATTTTTTTCAGCAAAAAACAGACTTTTGAATATTATAAATGACCATAAATTCTTACAGTTTCATCAAGTGAGCCGCTGGATAGTGTAAGGGCATATAAAATTCACAGGGCCGTTCCGTTTGTCCCCTGTTGTCTTTGAAATCGATTTTGAAAATTAAATTTTTGAAACATATGGCTTATAGAATTCCTGCAAAGCCATATGTTTCACAAATTTAATTTTCAAAATCGATTTCAAAGACAACAGGGTACAAACGGAACGGTCATGTGAATTTTATATGCCCTTACACTATATCCAGCGGCTCAAGTGTATTAGTGTAATATTAGATATAGGTCAAGCGATTCGTAATAAAAATTAGTTTAACTGCATGACATTGTATTCATCAAAAGCAAATTTTTTGTCTGGTCACGCTCCATCGCTATTTTAGAATAAAACGCGAAAGTAATGTTTGAATTACATTGAACGTTAATTACAAAGAGCAGTAAATAATGATCAATATTTTTGCATGATATATTAAATAACCAATAAAGCTCCATAATAATTTATCATACTATGAAATAAGAGGATATTTTGAAACGCTGAAGTCCAAAAATGAATAAATGGTAAAAATATACATTTTGCCCATATTTTAGAAGATTTTTATCTGTTCTGCATACATTTTAAAAAGATTTTTGAAATTTTTTGTTTCATCATAGTTCCACGTCCTGCAGGGTGATCCAAAAATGCATTATGAAATTTTTTTTCGTGAATTTGTATGCATATCACCCACAAAGTTGTTTGAATCTACAGAAAAATAAATGCGTATTTTTTTTATACAAATGATATTCAGAGGTTTCGCAAGCCCCATGAAGTTGACACGTATTTTCCATTAGCAAAAGTTTTTGTAAATCTTATTCAGAATCGGCAATATCATGTGAATCCAATTGAAACTCAACATTTTTTTCAAAATTAGCTATACAATAAAAGTGAATAATTACTTTATAAATATCACCCCCATTAGTCTGTTTTATAGGGTCTCAAAGAAACCCCATAAGTGAAAAATTGGGTTTTTCGAGTTTTTGGCGCTATTTATGATTTTTGTTTTGTTTTTAAGAACAAACTGATTCTAATACATAAAGCACTACTTTCTACTGATAACTAAATATTTCCATAAATTGTTTAAACAAGTTTTATTAGTTTTTAGCAATTTTCTCTTAGAACAGAGTTAAAAAGTCGCAGTTTTTTTCCGAAATTTTCAACTTCTCAGTTAGAGCAAGACATTAACTAATTAAATTTGCCAGAAATAATTGTTTGAACCATTTATTATTATTTATAATAATCTTCTCTTGAAAGAATGAGAGAAAGTTACAGTTTTTTCTCAGGTTTTACACTTTTTGTCAAATTTTCAATTGGAGTGAGGTAATAATTGATGAAAGTTAATGAATATATTTGTTCAAGAAAATTATTATCATTTTTAATAATATTTTCTTGGGGTAATGTTAGAAATATTCGTTTTTCTCTTAAATTTTCCACATTTTGTCTACTTGTACTTGTACTGTACTTTATTTACTTGTCACTTGTACTTACACTGAGGTAATAAATAATGTAATTTATTAAACATAATTTTTCAAACAAATTATCATTGTTTATAGCTATAAGCTTTCAGATAATTACTAGAAAGTTGCGTTTTTTCTACAATTTTTACCTTTACTTTGGCTTTTTAGTTACGAACAAATAATAAATAAACATTAGAGAGAATCGCTTTTCAAACAATCTCTTTATTTTCGTGAATATATTTTTTTGAAATAAAACAGATATTTCAAATATACCTCAAATTTTGTATATGTATCATGTGAAATGTGAATTTTTCTTGAAATGGTTACTGAGAGCCTTTTTGTTAGTATTAATATTATTAATAATAATTATTCCAAAACAAAATGCCAGAGAAAAGCTCAAAATTTCAGAAAAACCCGCAACTTTCTAAAATTACTCTAAGAGAAGATAGTTATAAACAATTATGAATTGTTTGAACAAATATTTTCATTCACTTGCATTAATTATTATATTGCTAAGAAAAAGTGGACAAAAAAAAATGAATATTTCAGAAAAACCGTAACATTCTAGCATTATTCAAAGAGAATATTATTAAAAATAATTAACAATTGTTTAACGATTTATGTTTGTTAACTTTAATTGAATATTGCCTTACTCTAAGTGAAAATAAAATGAACTAGCTGTGAATTCGATCTCGAGTGTTTCCACTTTGTTTGTATTTATAATTATATGGTGCTCATTTTACGAGCAATTTGCTTCCCGTTAGCAAATGTATTTGCTTCCTCATAGAGGAAGCATGAGTAATTTTTTTGAATAATAAATAAAACCAAAGTCTTCGTTTTGATCAATTTAAAAATAGAAATTTACAAAAAATACAAAATTACGGAATAATACAATTTTTTTTAAATACAAAGGAAAATCAGAAAAATCAAATTTCATATTCGAAATGATAAATTTTCGAGCTGGAAAAGGGAGGGGAAAAGTTCTGTCGCACTCTATCCCTTTTCCAACTTTATGATTTCTTTACAAAAATTGTCAGAATTATTCTATTTGAAAATTTATGATCGAAAAGGATTTTCTATTCATGCGACAACTTTGAATTATGTCGATGAAAAAAGTTTTTCTGTTTGAAACAGATTATTCAAATATTATAAACGAGCATTACTTCCTTAATCTTCAATAAAGTATATTATTATTATAGATCAGTCGATTTGCGTCGAATCAAAGAATCTTTTATATCGTTGCATAAACTTTGAATCATGCTAATGAAAACAATTTTACTATAAAAAACTGATTTTTAAAATATTATTCAGTGCTAAAAAAAATGCAATGAAAATTTTCAGAAATCCTTCGGTCAGTTTCAAGATATTAGCACACACACACCCGCCAATATGCAGATCCACCCCGTGTGGGGTTGCTGGTCCCCCATCGGGCGCCTCCCCAGGTTGCGGATAGGGGAACGCCTCCCAGATATGGGTGGTACCGGGGAAATCAAATACCCGGGGTGGACAAAAACCAGCTAGGGGAAGGAACCCCGAACAAGAAACCAGTCATGAGCGGGTACGAAAAAAACACACTACCCCAAGGGAGTAGAAATCTCCCCGCCGGTTCCGATCGGGTGCAAGCCCCGGTGGCCGGTGCCAGTTCCATGGATTTTGGGGGGAACCAATCGTACTTTGACAGGAGCGTCTGCGAGGAGTTAGGTGGTCCTTTGGACGTGACGGAGGAGGTGGAAGTGTCGATCAACAAGGTGGACATCGCAGAAATGGATGCCAAACTCTCAGAGACGTATGCTCTCTTTGAAGAGTTGAGAGGCACCATAAAAGAAATGGTGGATTTTAGCAGCACAAAGAGAAATATGTGGCTGCCAATTAGGGATGGGCTGGAACGAGCGGAGCGGCTCATGAAGGAACTGCGCGATCACTCTATGACGACCGAAGGGCTTCATAGGGATTTGATCGAGAATGTTGGACGAACTGCCCGAACGAGAGCCATGACTCGAAAGAAGAAGTCAAAAAGGAAGACAGACGAAAGCTGCACTCAGACTGAAGACGCCGTGGTAACTCCCTCAGTCCAGTACCGGAAGAGAGAGAGGGAGTTGACTCTGAGTCCTGTTGATGCGAGCACATCGAGGCCACAACAGAAGAAGCGGAGGACTCGTCCTGCTGCAGTGACCTCAACACCGAAGAAGGACGAGGAAAGGGTGCCTACGCAGGCTACCCAAGCTAGAAAGAAGAAGGTGAGAGAGAGGCGAGCTAGACCCGAGGCGGTTATTATAAAACCAGCCGAGGGTTTCAGCTACGCAGAGGTCCTGAAGGACCTCGAAAGTAAGGTGAAACCTGACACCCTTGGTGTTAAAATTAAGGGTGTCAGAGAAACCAGGAACGGGGAGGTCCTTGTGGAAGTAGGACCTGCAGCGGACGGCAGAATGAAGCTGTCTGCTGCTATTAGAGAGGTCATTGGAGAAGGTGGTAGTGTGAGGGATCTTGTCCCTCGCACTGAGGTCGAGGTCTTGGACCTCGACACCACTACTGTTTCGGAGGAGGTTGAGGCTGCGGTCAAGAAATGTCTTGGAGCAGACTCACCTAAGCAGATAAGAGTCACTCTCACGAAAAGGGCCTTCAGGGGAACGCTGAAGGCATTCGTGGGAGTAACAGAAGAACAAGCGCAGAAAATAGTGCAAGCAGGACACCTGAAGGTGGGATGGGTGTCCTGTCGTGTACGAAAAAAGATGGAGGTGATGCGCTGCTATCGCTGCCTAGGCTTTGGCCACATGGCAGCGAACTGCGAGGGTCCAGATAGGACAAAATCATGCTGGCGGTGCGGCAAAGAGGGGCATATTGCTGCGGTATGCGAAAGCACACCGCAGTGCTACCTCTGCGCCGCAAAGGAAGATAAGCCCCGGACAGACCATCTTCCGGGGACCATGAGATGCTTGGCGTTCAGAGAGGCAGCCTCGTTGAAGAAGCCTCTTGGACGTGCAAGCTAATATCGAAGCTGGGCAGGTCCGACGAGAAGCCCAGTCTACCAGAAGAAGGCCAAGCTGGCCCATTGGACGAAGGCCGAGGCACGGCCAAAGAACGGCACCCCCTGAAGTAATGCGAAAGCGGTTCCGGGGGGACATCTGCCAAGAAGGAAAGGGTGGTGGTTTTTAGTGGGTCCCTTGGTGGCATTATTATAATGACAAAGTTGATTTTGTATAATGTATAATTATACGCAAGGTATAATTGAATATTATATAAGTCAGAGTCATTGTAGTGATGCGACTAAGATCCCCACACTACCGAGAAGTGCGGACCCTTCACGGTGTGTTTTTGAACATTTTCCACCAGCCCTCGTAAAAAAAAAAAAAAAAAAAAAAA
>CAKNYM010053407.1:97090-127238 GCA_932195095.1 Andricus curvator
AACCTGAGGACGCGCTACGTAGTGGTGATAGGAAACCCACTGAGTAGTTTGCAATTGGAAATAGGCAAATAAAATACGGAAACTTTTAGCCTTGTACATGCCTATCAAATAAAATTGAGAAAGATGTGACGTTTAAACTTAAGAAAGGAATCAGAAAAAATTAGGAAAACATATGCAGCCACCACAACTTTGAGAAATAAAAATGAAAATTAAGTAAGGTAAAATATTTTCAAACAGGAAGTCATCGTGGCTCAGACGGTATCGTGATTGTCTTATGTTCAAACACTGCAGCCCTGGCAGCCAAACTGGCGCGGGTTCGATTCCCAAAACAGGAACCGAGGCTGGATGTGTTTTCAGAAAGCTTCGTTTCTGTCCCTTGGTATACTATCCACAGATACCCTACAGTTTACAATTAACTCTATAGTGCAATTGCTAATGGCCCTGGTAGTTGATGCGACTATAAACATTCAATCAATAAAAAAAAATATTTTCAAATAAACATGTACCAAACACACTGAGAGGAGAATTCCCAACAATTCGGGTTGCTTTCTTTTTTTCACACGAAGGATTGGCGCGCTCGCACGACTGATTCGTGCGAGCACCCCAAACATTCGGGTGCTCACCCCAAACAGCAGCACCTGAGGTAATGAGGCGCCCGCCCGAATACTTCGGGTGCTTGCACGACTGATTCGGGCGATTCGATTCGTCAACCGCGTTGGACGTTGCGCGTTCGACGTTTGCGCTATTAAAGTTTATCCACAGAAAAAATTTATCCGTGAAAAAGTCACGAACTAGTAGCTAGGTCTCGGATATGAGAAAAATTCATCGGATATTGACGTATTTTCGTAAATACTCTGAGAACTTTGAGAAAGAATCGACGAAATCGATGTGAAAGTTCTAAAACGGTTCATCACAATTTTTTACGTGGATAATTACAAAAATATTACGAGTGATTGTGAAAAGATTCTCAGAACACTCACGAGCTTGCCGACAAATCTGGGAACTGGAAAGTAGTTTCGCCTATACGTGGCCCGCACACACGCTCGTCCAAACGCGCGGTGCGTATGGCGCTCGCATGTGTGCTGCGAGCTCGTCGGATGAGTGACTAGAAGTTTTATAACACTTATTTTGTTTGGCCTCGATGGCTGCGCGTGTTTACGCACTCCTGGTTTATGTTTAGAAACTTGGTGAGTCAGCAGTCTTTGAGGGTTCAAATCTTCTGAGTTGCGAATTTATAAATTAATATAAATTAAATCGCACAAATAAAATGTTTCCTCTTTATATTTCAGTCTGAAATATTCAGGAACTGTTCGTAGGAAATTCGAACTGTTCGTCAAAAACTTTGAAATTTATTCATACATTTCTCATAGAAATGAGGATGTAATGTTTCATTTTTTTATCTCGTATCCGAAACCTAGCTACAAGTTCGTGACTTTTTCACGGATAAAGTTTTTCCGTATCGTTCATTATTAATTAGAATAAATCAAGTTGCTCAAATTTAAAAGCACACACAACATTTAAACATAAGCTTTTTAGAACTGTTCTTGAAAAATTATTCTCAATATTATTTATTATTCATCTTATTTATAAAATTTTAGTTTAATATTTTCATAAATGTTCACACAATCTATATGCATTGAGGTGGTCCAAAAAACTTTTTTCGAGCTAGAGGGCAAGAAGACCCTCCAAAACATTCCATTTCCGAAGAAAGAAAATCTGTATTTTTTTTCGAAATTCCGATATTAACACGTGCCACCGGGCACTTGAAAATCCCATAAATGTTCAACATGGGAAATTTTTGGATTTTTGAAAAATTGGTCTGATACTTCAGGGTTTGATCAAAAATTGCCTAATTTTTATGAATTGAAGAGGAGTGTCTACGGAATTTACGGAAACATTAATAAATAAATAAATAATAAAAATGTGATGAAAAAATGTCTTTATTCACGAAACATTTTGAGAATATATTATCATCAATTGTTTAAATAATCACATGATGTATTTTAAAAGACTCACCACCCCTCTCAGTGTCCAACTTATATTTCATTCAGAAAGTACAATTATTTTTTTACATTTATTGGAAAAAAATAATTGTTTAAATAAGTTTTATTCATATAAACAATTAAAAATGGTTCAAAATGTCATGAGGGATATTTAAATTATTAAATAGTATTTATTTGTATTGAAAAATACGACACAAAATGCTGAAAATTAACAATAATACGTTAAAATGTATTTTTTTATTTTTGATTTATATTTGGGGCGTTGTGGGGGGAGGGGAAGGTCAGGGGAAGGTCACGGGAAGTGAAAAATTCAATTTTATGATATTGTTTTATTCCATAGACACTCCTCTTAAAAAATTTGTCAATTTTTGATCAAACCCTGAAGTATCAGTCAAATTTTTCAAAAATCCAAAAATTTCCCATGTTAAACATTTATGTGATTTTCAAGTGCCCGGTGGCACGTGTTAATATCGGAATTTCGAAAAAAAAAATACAGATTTTGATTCTTCGGCAAAATATAATTTTAAGTGAAACAATTTTTAAATACAACATACCAATTTCAAATAAATATTTATTTTTCAAGTTTCTTTGTTTATTTGATTCTAGGATATATAAATATAATTTTTCTACGTTTCTCGAGAAAATTGAAGAAGATTTTTTTACAATTTCAGATATGCTGAAAAAGTGGGTAGAAAATTTCTAAAAAATTTTTTTTTATTTGACAATAATTTTCGGAAACCTTTCAAAGTTTTAAAATATGTTTAACCTGTTCGAAACTTCTGAAATTCCTGAATATATTTTAAACTGACTTGAATTATTCCTAAAATTGTTTAAAAATCTTCCGGATTCGTTTTTGAAAATCTTAGAAATCTTTTGTAATGTTTTAAAATCTTTTAAAATATTATCTTAATATTATTTTGTCAAATTTCTTAGGAAACTTTAAATATTCTTAGTTTTTTTAAATCTTTTCAACTGTTCAATCAATTAGGAAATTTTTTTAAAACTTCAAAGTATCTTTTAAAATAATATGAATTTTTCTTGAAACCTTTCAAACCTCTTAAAAATTTTCTGACTTTTTTGCTCGAAATCATCAAAAATTGAAATTTTTTTTTAATTTTGTTGAAAGCCTTTGAAGTGTCAAATTATGTTTGATCTTTTTTAAACTTCTGAAATTTTGGAATATCTTTTGAAATAATTCAAAGTTTTCCTCAATTCTCTTAAAATTATTCAAAAATGTTAAAAAATGTCCTAAAACTTTCGAGATTCTTTTTCGTCAAATTTTGAAATCATCAAAGCTTAAAATGAATCTTTCAAAATAAAACATAAATCATTTTAAATTTCCACAGAAATCATTTGTCGGACAAAAATTTATTTCCTGATATTGAAAAAAAACCTTTACAATTTGAATTTTCCATTTTATCAATAATGATTAGAAACATACAAAAATAAATTTTATTATCAAATAAAATTACTTATTTGGAAATTTTGATTTACTAAATTGGTGTTGCAGAAAATTCTTAATCTTTATTAATAGATGAGTAAATATATATAACCTCATTTAATATGGACAATGGGTTATGAACAGAATCCTTTGGTTATTTTTAAAACATTTGGAGTGAAAGTTAAGAACACAATTTTTGCCTTTATAATTAATTTTATGAGATCGGTTTTTTGAAATTTTCCTTAAATGTTATAAAATTATAAAATTTCCACTGGATTCTTTAATTGATACTTTTTCTGTTAAAAATACTACATTCTTCATCAAATTCACGTAAAAATTAAATTATTCTTTTAAATACAAAAATTTAGGCGGACATGAACCTATGTTTTCACCAAGGTCTAAGCACAGGTCTGAAGCTATAACAGACGTGGTTTTTTCATCAGGCCACTAATTCCTTACTCTTTAAAAAAATGTATTAATCTTAGATATGTGTCGATTCGCAAATATTTTCAGAAATCATTTAGACAGTTTTAAAATATTAGTCAGGGGAAGAGATATTTTCTCATATTGTTCTAATATAATGGTATCTCTAATGTTATGCAGATACTATTCAAATATATCATTAAGAAACAATGATGAAAATGTGTTTTCAAAATAAATTACCAGTAAAAATTAGTAGTTACTTGTAAAATTAAGTATAAAAATATAGCAAAAAATTGTAGGTTCTATATCTATTCCAGTATTTCCTTCTTATTCTTTGAAAATCTTAGATATTTGAAGAAAATATACTAGAAACTGCCATTTTTAGCTCGAATTCGGACAATTTTGAAAATTCTATAAGTAAATACAAATTTTGAAATACTAAAAGTTACACATTATTGTAATTTATTCTGCTTTATTTTGAGAATATATTTTCACCAGGTTTGAAATTACTCAAGCTGCCTCATGAGTCACAGATTATTATCATTTTCGTCTATTTACTCTATATGTGTATGTCAAGTGGTTTTCCGATTTTGTTTTATGAACAACGTCCAACATAGCAATAAAGATAAAATACATATTTTTCTACTTTCATAATTCAGTTTTTACAAATTTAGTTACTTGTTTGAATTTCCAATATTATTACAAATTGAATATCACTATCCTTGTGATAAAATGAATGACTAACTCTGTGTTGTCAATATATTGAAATCTCTTCAAATCCCTTTAAATCCCTCAAAATCCCAAAAAATCCTTTTTAATACCCTAAAAATTTTTTAATCTCTTAAAATGTTTTGAAATTTGAAATCTTTCAAAAGCTTTGGAAATCTTGTTAAGTTTCAAGTAACTTGAAATCCCTTGAAATATGTTAAAATTATTTCAAATAACCAGAAATCTTTCAAATCTTTTGTAATCCCTTGAAATCGTTTGAAATCTCGTTTACAGTGAAAATAATTCATATACTGAATATATATTTAACTAAAAACAAAAAATCTCCCGGAGAAGGGGGGGGGGGGGTGTCACAAAAATCTTACGAATTTTTCCAGAAGAGGGTCTGGATTTTTAATAATTATCCTTACGTAATTAATGGACGTTCCCTGCACTACTTTAATCTTTAGGGTTTCATAGACCAAGCATATTACTTAATAATAAAATTGGCTTCATTTTGGGCTCACTTTATCTAGAATTTTGTGAGCATTCAACCCTTTTAAGAGAAAAATTTGATCTCTGACATAACTGAAATTAAGAGAACTTAATAAATCATAAAATAAGAGGTGAACTAAAAATTCTGACCAGTAGTGTATATCATTTGGGTATCACAATTAAGCAATATTTCTTACATTTTAATTATATAACATATTTTTAAGAAGGAAGATAACCGTAACATACTGAAATTACACATTTCTTTTGCGTTATAAACATTAGTGTGCAATTCCAAAAATTTATGATTTACAAAATCTTTCTTTTTCAGCACGTCAGATCTCGGTTATTTCATGACTTCTTTTCAGAGGGATTTGATTTTTGCGTAGGTTTTAGTTTGAAAGCCTATTTTTTTAATGTTTGAATATCTGTAGTAATAGTCTTTAGAACTCCATTTCCAAATTTTGTAATGTATTTATCAAGGAATTAAGCTAGAGGGTACAATATTTCAACAGATTTTGAAGTTCTTCTTTAGATCGATTTTGTACTAAATTTAGAATAGCTTTATGACAGCTGACTTTTAAAGTGGTATTTTTTTTCATTTAACGTTCAAAGTGAAAAACTAGGTATTCTCAAAAATCAAAGTCTCCTATTTTGTTCGAACTGTTTGCGATTGCTCAAACATGTTCAAAATATTCAATTTGACAATAATGTTGAAAAAATAGTTAATATGTAATATGTCTTAATTAAATATTACCTTGACATATGTTTGAAAGAAAATTTTATGGAATAAAATATCTAAGTCTAGTGAATCCTTCAAAAGCATTTTTGCTCATCAACTTATTTTTAACAAATAAATAATTTTATATATTTGCTCACCAATATGAGTGATCATTGATAGAAACAATTAACACTGATTTTGCATGGCCTTCATAATTACGTTATTGATAACAGTAATAATAGTGGATCGTTATCAAAGTGTCTGAAAAAAGATAAAAAAATTGTTATGACCAGATGACGTTTGTTAAAGTTATTTATGAAGTACGCACTGTCTATAGTTACGGAACTTTCCGTAACACTAACCGCTTTTTCAGCTTGTTCAGGGCTAACGTTACGGAAAATTTCGTAACCATAGAAAGCCCATATAAAGTAACAAATAATTTATTATATTTCATTAATTCAACTAAACAACTTGTGTTGTTCATGAATTGTTCAAATATAGTGCGAATCAAGTGACGAATCGCTGTAAATAGCCACGAAATCATTTTCATTCATTTTTCTTTAAAATTTATTAATCAATTTTGTCCATTATTACACAATTGCATTCTTATATATTTCTAAAAATTATACATTTTAGAGATCCATTATTTACCGCAAACATAATGCACCCTTGCAAAATTTGAAGGTAAATTTTGAAAATATATCCCGCACTGTTTGGAATTTTCCATTAAATTTACAAAGTCCTGCGTTTAAACTGAAGACGTAACCTCTGAATATTCTACAGTTTTTGTCCATTTCTCATTAATATCCAGTGATCTGTTACACATATAATTTATTACACCAGTTCTCAGGTACATTTTGAAAGATAAAGTTGAGATTATTACATTTTCGGACAAATATAAGATTTGCGGAACGAACCGAGAGGATTAGAAAACCTTTTTCGATCCAGGGATTAGAGGCAGGCCAATATCAATATGGAAAAATAATAAATTATTGAAACTTTGCAGATATTCATAATGATTAATAAATGAGGCAAGAATATTTGCGTGAAAACTCGTTCTCTTCCCTCCTTTTTTGGATAAACAGTTAACCATAAAAAAAAGCCAAAACAATTTTATCTGTGCAGAAGATGATCCAGAAAATTTTTCTATGTAACTATTTCTCACGCAAACTAACAGTTTTCATGAAAACCAATAAACTCAAAAATATAATTTCTGTCGCTATTTTGCATTATTATAAAAAAAAAATCAATAGCCTAAAAAGACCTTTTTACTCCGAGATGCCTGGACTATAACCAAATAGTTGAACTTCTAAACCAGAAAAATAAATTTTTAATAAAAAATGGAATACTTGAATTTTCATAAAAACAATTAATTTTCAATAAAAAAACGGATCTTCTACAAAAACGTTGAATTTTCTACCTGAAAATATGAATTATAAATAAAAAATATAATAGTTGATACTTCAACAGAAAAAAAATTGTAAATTAAAAACAAATTATTGTAACTAAAAAAAGACGAATTTTCAACAAAGTTCACACATTTTTGACAAAATGATTGAATTTTCAACCAAGGAGATTAATTTTCTATCAAAAAGACCAATTTTTAATCAAATACTTGAATTTTTAATCCAGAAAGATCCATTTTTTTTACCAAAAATGGAAAAGTTTAATTTTCATTGCAAAACAATTATTTCCAACAAAAAAGTTCATTATCAGCCAAACAGTTGAATTTGGAATTAAAATTATGAATGTTCAAAAAAAATGATTGTTAATAAAATGGTCAAACTAATTATTAAATTACCTTTTTAAAGTACTAGACTTAAAGTTAATTTGGGTTAGATTAAATAGAATAATAAGCTAATAAAAAATGCTCTGCGCATGAAAATTACAAAACTGCCATAATAGTCCAGGCATCTGGTACTTTTTCACCGTAATAAGTAGGTGAAGCGAGTTTTGTTGCTAAAACGGTTTACTGAGGGGTCCTGATGAAAATTCCAAATTTTCTAGAAATGGCTAGGACGCGTCCTGGAAATATATCCAGCCATATTGGATCCGCCATTCTGAATGTTAAAAATCCAACATCAGATTTAAAATCAGTGACCCCAAAAACCTAAGTATCACCAATTTGATCAAGGTCCAAACATTTTTAATAATTTACGTCCGCCATATTGGATCCGAAATTTTGAATTTTGAAAATCCAACATCATATTTGAAACCAGTGACCCCAAAAACCTAAGTATCATCAATTTCATGAAGGTCCAAACATTTTGAATCATATATGTCCGCCATATTGGAACAGAAATTTTGAATTTTGAAGATCCAACGTCAGATTGAAGTTAAAGTAATTTTCTTTTGAAATGCTCACATGTGCCATTATGCAAAAGTGGCACGTCTTTTTTTTGCCCATATATGTGTCACTGACAGTGAACGGGTTAAAAATATCAAAATGCGACAAATCAAAACTAATTATTATTTACTTGCATAGCATGTTGTTGCCAAATTTAATTCAAACTCATATTTAATTTATAATTCAAATAATTTTCATCACCAAAAATGCATGAACTGCAACTTATTCAAATTATTAGATGAATATACAAAATTAAAAAAGCAGCATCAGTAAAAGTACCACAGATCGCAAATTTTTCACTCAGAAAAAAAAAACAAAATTTTTTGAGCTAAAACTGGAAATTTTGGACAAGAATTAACATTCTGAATTGGAAGAGGGAATTTTTTTAAATAATTCTAATTTTGATTGGAAACGGCTAATTCGTGTAAAGAATTAAAATTTTGGACTAGAACGGGGAATTTTGGAAAAGAATTCTAATTCTGAGTTGAAACGGAATTTTCAAATTTGAATAAATTCTGAGTTGGAACAGGCAGTATTTAAATTTCAACCAATTTTGAGCTATAATTGGACATTTTCAAAAAGAATTAAAATTCTGGACTGTTACAGAGGATTTTTCAAAAGCATTCTAATTCTGTGTTGGAACGGAATTTTCAAATTTAAACAAATTCTCAGTTGGAACAGGAAATATTCAATTTTAATCAATTTTGAGCTGGAATTGGAAATTTTCGAAAAAACTTTAAAGTCTGCATTGGAACAGGGCACTTAAAAAAAAACTTGATTCTTAGTTGAAACGGGTATAATTTTCGAAAAGAATTAAAATTCTGAATTGGAACAGAGAATTTTTTAATATTAACAGCATCTGACCTAAAACGGGAAATTTCAAAAAGAATTAATTTAAATTCTGGATTGGAGCCGGGAATTTCTCAAAAGAAATTTAATTCTTATTGGAAACGGGGTATTTTCGAAAAGTATTGAAATTTCAAGTTTTTGGAAAATTCCAATTAAAACGCTTTAAAATATGTAACCATTGAAATCTTTTTAAAATTATAAGCTTAAAATTTTGAATCGAAAAAAATGTTTCTGCGCTTCAAATTTTCGAAATCATCAAAATAACTATTTAATTAATATAAAAAATCTGAACTATTGCTATAAAACTGAAACTGCAAGATAAGAATGACTTAACTATGACCATTTTTCTTTTAAAATAATAAATTTAACTCTAAATTTACCTCTAAAATCGCCGGTAAAATTAAAATAAGAATGAAATAAAATTTTCAGGTTATGTCGAAGAAAACTGAATTTCTGATACTTACAATCCTGAATATTTATAAGTTCAGTTTTAGTGCTTTAGATGCTATACTTTATTTTTTAATTATATCAAAAACTAAACACGTTACTTTGATCTTCTAAAATTCCTGGAACTTGCATCTCGGGGTGCGTTCCACTTTCTTCTTCATCATTTGCATCAATATATACATAATTTTCAATATATAATCAATAACTTGGGTTAAAATTTATATACATTTTTTTATTTGTGTAACTTTAATGCAAACTCAAAATATCTTAAAAATGTACAATTTATAATAAATTTTCAAACAAATCACAATTTTGAGGTTAGATTTCAATTCAATCAATAAGATTTAACAATTTACTTACCCACGTCCACATAATGAAAATTGTACAAAGCAGCTAACGCGCGATGCTTTCGAACTCGTGGTGTACTAGGCTTTGGCATATTGTTTATTGCATTATACACTTAAGCTCAGATAATAGACATGAATTTTATCAACAGTAATACACTTCATTTGACAGCAAGGCAAGTTCCCTAAATTGGAACTAGGTGGCGTTGCAATATTTGAACCGGTCTGGCTCGGGTCTGAGCCATGGAATTATCCTGATCTGGCCCCGAAGATACTGAACCGATCAGGGCCAGATAGGTAATCGGGATAATATATGGCGATTTCTGCACGGGTTAGAGAGAAATTCTTTTTAAACATTATCTTTCTTTCTTGTGAATATATTTTTGTAAAATAAAACAGATATTTTAAATATTCTCCAAAGTTTCTATATGCATAACATTAAATGTAAATTTTCCTTGAAGTAGTTACTAAGAACCTGTTTGTTCAAATTAATAATAATATTAATAATTATTCCTAATAAAATGTCGAAGAAAAACTGAAAACTTCAGAAAAACCGCAAATTTCTAGCATTATTCAAAGAGAATTTGATTAAAAACGATAATAAATTGGTCAGACAATTTTTTTTCAAGTTGAATTATTTATTATTTCATTCTAATTGAAAAGTGAACGAAGAGTGGAAACTTTTAGAAAAAGCTGAAACTTTCTATCATTATTTCTTAAATTTCTAGTGACTGCATATATTTTTATAATTTTTTTCTGCTTCCTTTTTTAAGTTTGAACATTACACCTCTCTCTCCTATAATCGCTAGTAGAGGAGTTGGCGGTATTTCCTGATTAATTTTCTTAATCTGTTCTGGTAGAGGTGGTGGTTCAGAATTGAGTCCGCAACTTTGCTCAATTTCAAATTGCCAAGACGTATGATAACTCTGTATTTTTTTAATTCACAGATATTTTACATTTTACATAAGATTTTTATTTTATCTTGTAATCGTACTTCAATTCCTTAACATTGTTTATGTTCCCAGAACCTTTCAATGAATTATTACGTACCCAAAATCGTTTACTTGATTATTATATACCCAAAAACTTTCACTTGATTATTACATATGCCATTCGTCGTATACAGATGCCTCTGCAGATTCTCTACTAATTCGAAACCATTTGTAAACAGTCAAGTAGTTCTGGATTCTCTATATTTTGATTGGTGCACGGGACTGTAAAATATAATTTTTCGTAAAACATAAGAGACTAGAGAATGAAACAGCGCTGAAGATTAAAAAACAGTAGTAGATAATTAAACACCGACTCCAATGAACAATCTGATATTTTATATATGAAAAATTATAATTTTGGTAAAGCTTTATATAAAAGGATAACCGCATTAGAAAAGTATCATATATTCACTCACGTAAAGCATCTCTTCTTGACTGGAAGGGTTGATCTGTCGGTGCGAACGCACATTGAAACAGGGAATCTGAGTTCGGCACTTGGTTGATGCAATTCACTGTAAATCAAATTATTGATCTTCATTAGCGATTATCCACCGAAAATTCATCCTGTTTTATTGTTTGTCCATTTATGAGTCAAGAATTTCAAGTAGAAAACTTAACACTACCAAAATTACATAATATTGTCGACGAGAAAGGAGGAGTCAGTATGTGTGGTTTTTTGACCCAAAATAAGAACATTATGTCCTTATTTTGGAAATAAAAACTCTAAAATCTTTGAACCAGTTTACCTTCATTTCCTTAACTTAAAATAAATTTTTGAACACATAAACCATTAAAATGAAACGATTATTCAAGAACTGATTTACTAATGTGAATGGCTTTGGCGTAAAAAAAGATCTATTAGGCTGATTAACTGAAGATGAACAAGACAATTATTTTATTTTGCTTATGAATATAGACCTCATTGAATCTCATTATTTGATGTAAAATGTAATTTTATTATTTGTACAAGAACGGTATGCTCATGTAAGTAAAAAGGTGAGATTAAATTTAAATTCCATATTATATTTCTCTGAATTTATATTGGTTATTTTTTCGGAACGTTGAATCTTCTGAATACAATTAAATGTTATTAGACTCACTCAGAGCTTGATCTTCATTTAGATATGTAGTTTGCGTTTCAGCGGATGTCTCACATTCACTACTGTACAGGCAGTAGCAGGAAAAAATAAAAATTATAACTCTCATGGCTGTTAAAGTTGAAAAAGTTTTCAATAAAATGGCTTTTGAGGCTATGCAACAGAAGAACTGAATATTCCTTTAGTGCCAGACGCTTTATACGCCAAAAAATGTGATCTGACAAGCACCTGTTCACTTATCCAGGTATGAAGCTAAGTCATGCTAGTCTTGTGAAAAATATTTGCAATACATTTTCAATACAAATGTAAACTGGTTCACGACAAACAAACGAATAAAATTTATTTTCAATTTTTTATGTTCACTGCCAACGGTAGTCAACTTTTTAATGGAAACCCCTGTTTTTTGTCGAATAGAAGAAATGCTACGACAATGGTGTACTACTTTTTTTGCCTCAACATTCTAAAAATATATTTTAAAACAGAATTTTTCGTTTTTTTATCTTAAGGAAATTGAAACTTATACCTTTTATATTAATATAATGATGATGAATTTAATGAACTGTAATGCGTCAAGACACTGCAAAATTTCTATTATTTTTTTATCTTAAATTATGTTCCACTGTCTGAAAAATAGGGATATATACAGAATTTCTATCCTCAGGGCAAAATCAAATTATACTCTTCAATACTTTTCCAATAATATCGAAAAATTTTTTCCATCACAAGAAAAGTTTTTTTTTAACACTTAACTCGAATTTTTATCTATCAAAAAATATATTGTTTTGATATTTTGAATTTTTGTGGCATTTCGTGAAAACAAAATTTCTTAATTTTTTTAGATTTAAAAAAGAAGTTTTAGAGGTAGATTACGACTCTTAAAGTATCCCAAAGCGTTACAAATGAGACTAATCCTTTGGATTTATAAATAATTGCAAAAACTTCAGAAATGTGATGTAAAACTATCGTGCAAATGCAACACGTAAATTATATAACATTATTTGATATACAAGTATTTGAAATAATGCCCTCAAAATAAATATTCTTCGCCTTTTTACCCTTCATCATTCATCAAAAATTACATTTTCTTTCTTAAAAACTTTTTATTTCAAAATATATAGTATATATACCATATATTTTGAAATAAAAATTTTTGAAGAAAGAAAATGTAATTTTTATGAATTATTAAGGGTGAAAAGGTGAAAATTTAGAGGACATGATTTTCCATACTTGAATAGTAAAAATTGTTATATAATTTACGCATGAAATTTTAATTTCAATTTTATGAAATTCAGAGATGACACAAACTGACGAAGTGAGATTTTAAAAAATCCAAAAAATAATTCGTTTTGACCATCCTAATATGTGTTTGTGTCACATTTTTTTGTGCACATGATAACTTAAATATGTTTGCAGATAAATTGATGAAATTTGGAGGGATAATTTTTGCCACTAATATCTCAAAACTAACATCACGATTGCTAAAAGTTTACCACTTTTAAAGTACTTGAAAAATGGGGCTATTTATAGTAAAACTTTTTTCATTAACCTAATTTAATGTTGATGCGAGAATAGGAAATTCCGCTGATTCTAAACGAATTAATTGAATTTATGGTCATTTATCATATTAAAAAATTCTGTTTTTTACAGTAAATATTTTTTCCGTAACGTAATTCAAAGTTGATGCATGTATAGAAAGAACCTGCTGCATTCCTTGAGTTCCTTGAATTCTGGAATTTAAAATGTTAAAAAAAATCATTAATGTTTCTTTTATGAGGAAGCAAGTATAATATATTTCCTAATTAGCCATAGAAGGAAAACAAAGTACTCATTATATGATCGAAATTCAATTAATAAATACAAACAAAGTGCGAACACCTGAGATCGAATTCACAATAAATTAGTGTGTTAAATTCCTAGTTCACCTAAGACATTTCAGAATAAGAAAATTCAGTTTCCATACGAAAATTTAAACAAATGATAAAATTTGTAGAAACTGAATTTTTAGGGACTACTGAAAAATCCCGAAAAATAAAATACCCGACACTGTAAATTTCCCGAATAATAAGATTCCCGAATTGGGAAATTCCCGAATAATAAAATTCCTGAATTAAAAAATTCCCAAATAATAAAATTCCTGAATTAGAAAATTCCCGAATAGTATATAATATTACCGAATTGGAAAATTCCCAAACAATACAAATTCCGAATAATAAAATTCTCGAATTGAAAAATTCCCGAATAATAAAACTCATGAATAACGAAATTGCCGAATATTAAAACTCACGAACAGTTTATAATATTACCGAATTGGAAAATTTTCGAATAATAAAATTCCCGAAAGGTTTATACTATTACCGAATTGGGAAATTCCCCAATAATAAAATTCCTGACAGTTCATAATGTTACCGAATTTGAAAATTCCCTAATAATAAAATTTTCGAATGATAAAATTCCCGAATAATAAAATTCCTGAATTACAAAATTTCAGAATAATAAAATTCCTGAATTAGACATTCCCGAATGGTTTATAATATTACCGAATTGGAAAATTCTCGAAAAATAAAAATTCCGAATAATAAAATTCCCAAATTGGAAAATTCCCGAATAATAAAACTCCTGAATAACAAAATCCTCGAATAATAAAACTCCCGAATTAGAAAATTCCCAAACAAAGTTTATAATATTACCGAATTGGAAAATTCCCAAATAATAAAATTTCAGAATAATAAAATTCCCGAATTGGAAGATTTCCGAATAATAAAACTCATGAATAACAAAATTCCCGAATAATATAAAACTCCCGAAATAGAAAATTCCCGAACAGTTTATAATATCACCGAATTGCAAAATTCCCAAATAATAAAATTTCCGAATAATAAAATTTCCGAATAATAAAATTCCCGAATTAAAAAATTCTCGAAAAATAAAATTCCCGAACAGTGTAAAATATTACCGAATTGGAAAATTCCCAAATAATGAAATTCCTGACAGTTCAAAATATTATCGAATTTGAAAATTCCCGACAGAAAATTGCCGAATTATAAAATATCCGAACTAGAGAATTCCCGTATTTAAACAATTAACAATTTTTTTACAAATAATATTCATTCATTAAAAATACAATAATCAAATATTTGTATGATAAAAAAATTATTTGTAATGCTTTAAGTTTCTAAAATTATTATTTGAATTTAAAATAACAATAATTAAAAAATATATATATCTGGATGAAATTTTTTTTCAATTATTGTTATTTTAAATTCAAAAAATAATTTTAGAAACATTAAACATAACAAATTTTTTTTCAAATATTTGATTATTGTATTTTTCATCAATAAATAATATTTATAAAAAATTTTAATTGTTTCAATTCGGGAATTTTACTATTCGGGAATTTTAAAATTTGGTAATACATATAATAAACTGTCAGGAATTTCATTATTCGGGAATTTTTCAATTCGGGAATATTATAAACTGTCCAGGAACTTTATTATTCGGGAATTTTATTATTCGGGATTTTTCAGTCGTCCCAATTTTTAGAAATATCTAAAATTTGGTCTAAACCTTCAAATGTAAAACTTCCTCATTTAAAAAAATATGTTTTTCTGTGATAGCAATAAATATTTGTAAAAAATTTTGCAAATCATGCAGTTTTACGGAATGCACATGATAAGAAGTTCTTTTTCTTTGAAGAAGGTTTGATAGATAACGAACAAATAAACACAGTAAATTTATTGTGTACCCTACCGACGTTAATTTTGAGATGACGATTGCTTTTGATGAATACAATGTCATGTGGTTAAACTAATTTTTATTACTAATCGATTGACCTATATCTAATATTAATCCACTTGATGAAAGAGTAAGAAATTTATGGGCATTTATAATATTTGCAAGTCCATTTTAAGCAGTAAAAATTGTTTCAGTTACATAATTTAAGGTTAATACATGAATGGAAAATACGTCCGAGATTGAATTCACAATAATTAGTGTGAAATTAGACATTCTAAGATAAGAAAATTCATTTTTCATACGAAAGTTTAAACAAAATTTTCTTGGAAGAAAGAATTATTCATAGTTTATACATAGCAGTAACATTATATGCAATATTTCCAAATATGTATCATTGTTTCGTCTGGGTTGTAAATATTGAATATTGAAAAATACTCGAATGTGCTCTGAACTTTCAAATGTACACTTCCTGCTTGAAAAATAAGTGTTTCTGTGACACCAGTAAATATTTTTAACAAATTTTGCAAATCATGTAGTTTCACGCATTGCACAAGGGGAATTTCTTCTTTTTTTTTTTGAAGGAGATAAGTTAGATAACGAAAAAACAAAAACAGTGAATTAATTTTGCACTCTACCGACGTTAATGGTGAGATGACGATTGTTATTGATGAATACGATATCATGGCCTTAAACTAATTTTTATTTGGTCCATGACTATACCATTTTGATAAATCGTAAGCGTGAAACGATAGAAAATATATTTTGATTCTGATGAAGGGTTTCTTACTGTTTTTAAATCTGCAAAAAAAATATGACAAATTTTTAAAATGAACGAAATGACAACCGTTGGACTGAAAATAAAAACTTTGGTATCTTCTTTCAAATATGCGAGTTTCGGAAAAAATCTAAACAAAAATGGATTCTCACCACCAGTTATAAAAAAGAACTTTTTAGTGTTTTGATATTTTCTACAACTTTTTCAGTATTGCCAAAAAAATACATTTGTTTTAAAAACATTTTTGGTTCACAATTGTTAAAAATGTAGAGTAATATTTTGTAGAACTTTTAGAATGGAACCATGTTTCTTTTTGACTTTTTAACGTACTACGGTTATTGCTTTATTATTTAGTACATTGGTTAGGAATATGTTAAATAAAAAATGAAAAAATAATCAGTTGAATTTATAATTTAAATCGATAATATAAAATGATTATCTTTTAGGTAATAGGTATAGTCAGAGTTTTCCATTCACCAACTTCTTTTAAAAACAATATGGCTGGGTTATGGAAGTTCTAAAAAATTGAAATATCAAAATTTTTCACATAATAGAAAAATTGAATGAAATTTATTTTGTATCGACTGCTGCATACAATATCGAATAAAATTTAGATGAGTCCGTATAAATAATCAGGTTTCAGCTGTTCTGTATATGGAATGGAGTCTGTTTTTAACAGCTTGATTTTTCTCAATAAAATAAACAAGCATACCATTCTGGTATCTTGATTCCATATTGTATAGACCATTTAATGTTTAGGTATTAATAAAAAATTAGTAAATGTTGGTGGCCTCTGCCTACTTCCAAGTCTCAAATCCTAATTGAGGGTTCGGATGCAATAACCGCCGGGACGCTCGGCTTTGTATTCCTTTCCTCCCATACGAGATAAAGTGACGCGAACAATTATCTGAAACTCAAATTTGAAAAAAACCGCTGAAAAAAATATGAGCATATAGAGCTTAATGAAGAGCACAATTTTTGTGTTGAAAATTTTTTTGTCCGATTTCAGCTTTGTGAAAAATAAAATATAAATGGCAAATTTCGACGAGCGGAATTTAATGCGTTTTTTAAAATAAATTCGCCGTAACTTTTTTTCATTGCAACCAAATGACTTGAAATTTGAACCCCAAGCGTATTATACTCTGTCCATGCCTAAGGAATTCGATTTGTGCATTAAAAGTTAATAGTTTAACAATATGTCGACGTTCACACAGAAGTTCTTTATATGGGCCGAAAGCAGTTTTTTGAAAATTTTCAGATTTTGTAAGAGAAAAATGAGCGAGCCAGCGTAGGACGAAGTGAGCGCGCAAAAAACTCGATCTTCTTCCGTTCCGTCTCGAGCGTGAGCGTTTGCGAGTGCAAAAAGAACAGACACATGTCGAGGATGGGCAGGCAAGCAAAGCTGAAAACTAGCGCATTCTTTTCTTAGTTTTCAACAATGTTTTTAAATTTTAGTTCGGTGTCCTTTATTTGTCTTTTCTGAGCAGAAATAAATTGAAAACCGACAGTAATTGCGGGTCTGGATCGAAAAACTCGTCCAGCGTTCGAGATCGGGTGAAAGTATTGTCCAAACGTGTCGTTGGACGGAAATCTTGAATGTCACAAAATTAATTTTTTTCAAATATAGCCTTGTAGAGAATGACGAAACGGAACTTTTTTCTATTTGCTGTTTTTTTCAACTTCCCGAAATTCAATTACTTTTTAAGAAATAAATTATCGTAAGTTGGGCAAATATTATTGGAATTGTTTGAAACTTTGATTCACGCACGAAATATACCCTTATGATGCCTGAAAACTAAAGGAAAAACTGAAAATCGCCTATTTTTCAATAATATTTATTTGCAACTTCAGACAGATCGGTAACCCGTTTTTTCAGTTACGCCAACTATAAGTATCGACGGAGCTTGAAAGTTGAATTTCTGTCACTTTTCAATGACTTGATTTGAAAATTTCCGAAAAGCTCGATACTGAGAGAACTAGTCAAAGATACAAGAGTCATGAGGGGATCCGACTGCAATACTGATCATTACCTTTTAGTCTCCAAAATAAACTTAGGGCGGGGATGGAGAAGAAAGAGAACAAAAAAACGAAACAAACGAGAATAAAGATTGAAAATTTACAGAAACCGGAAGTGCGAATAGAGTTTCAAAATAGGTTAAACGAAAGCATAGATAGGGCAACTTGGGAAGCGTTTATAACCAATAAAGATATAGAGGGCGCGTGGACTTTGTTACGGGATATCAGTGTTAAAACTGTAATTGAAGTGTGTGGTACGACAGTGGTAGGAAGAAAGTCTGGTGATGCGTGGTGAAATGATGAAATTCAAGCAGCCCAACAAGAAAAAAAAAGCGTTCAAGAGAACATTAAACATCACAGGTCTTAGCGATGAGGAGAGAAATATACTTAAAAGCGATTACAGACACAAAAATAGGAAAGTTAAACGACTAGTCAAGGAGAGTAAAGATAAAAACAGAACAGAAGAAGAGAAGAAAATGCAAAACGGCTTTAAAGGAATTATGAAACTATTATTTAAACTGATAAAGGAAAGTAAAAGTACAGAGTTTGTCAGCATGAGAAACAGCAAAGGTGAAATGCTATATGATACAGACAGGATAGTAGACGCTTTGAAAGACTCTTTGAAAGAATTATTAGGAGGTGAAGCTATAGGGCAACAGAACTGCGACATGGAACATAATGCATTAGAAAACCCAACTGCAAAAGTATGTGTCACTGAGGTTAGAAATATAATTAAGAACTTTAAAAACTGTAAGGCTGCTGGTTGAGACAGTATCAGCGCTGAAATGCTTAAATACGGTGGCGAGTACATACCTCACAGGTTGTGCGAATTGATAAATTTATGTATCGAGATGGGAGAAGTCCCAGACGATTGGAGAAAAGCGATTATCGTACCAATATACAAAAGAAAGGGAGATAAAAGCAACTGCAGTAATTACAGAGGTATCAGCCTACTAAGTACCGTAAGTAAAATATACTCAAAAATACTTATTCGTAGGGTAATGGAAATCACAGAAGAAAATATATGGGAAGTCCAAAGTGGTTTTATGCCAAGAAGATCATGTACAGATCAGATATTTAGCTTAAGAGAGACCACAGAAAAAAGCTTGAGAGTAGGAAAGAAATGTTTCTGTGCATTTGTTGATCTAGAAAAAGCATTTGACACGGTAAATACACTGTTAAAAATGTTCTTAAATTTCAGTTACAAATTTTCCTGAAATTCAAGACACACTTTATTAAAATTCAAGTTAATAGAAAAGTATAGTAAATTTCAGATTTATCTCGTAGAATTATGAATAAAATTCAAAGTTAAGAAACTCTTCTTTAATTTTCAATGCAAGTATTGAGGTATAAGAACAGGTTTGTAAATTCAATATCCAGAATTGAGAGCCTGTAAAGGTGCCTGAAGTTTCAAGCACCCCGTATTGAATCTGCGTTTCAGGTATAAGTCGGCCTTAATGGATCGTTAATGTATAGTACCTCAAAAGAATTTTCCAAAATTGTTAAGAAAGTTTTAACTGTTATGATAAGAGTTTTAAATATTCAGTATTCTAGTTTAGAATTTATGTTAGTGCAACTTGATTTCCACTGATGAACGAAAAATTTATATACATGTCTTAAATTTATGAAAGTTAATAGTTTCGATATTTTTATTTAACAATTAGCTAATATTTATTAAAATAATGAAATCCAATAAACACAGACTGTTGAGCTATTTATTATCGTTTAAATAACGTTTTTAAAACATCGGAATGTCCGTGCACCGACGTATATCATACGTAATATGGAACGTAAATACAAACGCCTAAGTTGTTACGGCCTTATAACGTTCAAATGAAACAAATAAAAATATGATTTTACAAAACGTTTGAGGACGTAAAAAGATATCATTTTTCTCTATTAGAATTTAAACGCATACATTTTTATTCAAGTTAACAAAGTTTGTCTGATTGAAAAAAAATGATTTTACTCACATAAATCTCTTGTTCACAATAAAAAACTATTGATTCCCTTAATGTGCAATTTTTGTTAAATACCTATTCAAGTTCTGGGCAGACCTATAAAAATGGTTCATTTCTATTGGTTCATTATTGGAATTCAATCGCATAAACTTTTATTATCGTTAAAAAGTCTGTTCGATCCGGAAAAAAATTATTATGATCGAATCAATTTTTTTATTTACAATAAAAAACTATTGGTTCCCTTATTATGCAATTTTTATTATATATTCTCGACGGACCTATAGAAATTGTTAACTTGACCAAAGCTCAAATCTAATTGGTCAGTTAGATTTTACCTGCTTTCATGCTGAAACTGTGATGCTTCAGTTCCATTTCGGCCTTCACTCGAAGTTTATTACTGTTATGATCGTTACCTGATTTTCGAAGTGCACGTCTTGACCAGTTTGTTCGGCAGCAGACTAATATAAGGCAAGAGAAAGAAGCTTACTTCGCTTAGAAGAATATTTGCTGATAGCGAAGTTTTCCAAAAAACAATAATAAGGTAAGTGATTTAAACTAATTTTAAAATTTTTAAAAATATTAAAGAAATATGTTTATATATATAAATAATTATACTTTTTTTTAATTTGCACAAATTTTTTGTAATAAAGTTAAACCTTCGATTGCATCTAAGGAAAAAATTCCAAAAATATCTTAGTAAGTTACCACAATACTGTGGAAACTTATTTTAACAACGTATTTTAATAATATTCACACATTCATTTTCAACTCAAGCTAATTAGACCAACCTATTAGACGCATGAATACAACAGCTTTCGTGGTAATTATAGTTTCCATGCTCATAGAAATTTGGAGCCAAAAGTAACCGCATCTCTATGGAAATTTTCTCACTTTATTCTCCTACTTCAGGTATTGTTAAGCCTATCTTTTCAGTATCCTCACAGATCCTGGCTTACCTGAACTCACCCGATCCTTTCCAGCAGGAGTCTTTTGTTCCGAAATTCGGAATTCATTTCAAATCGGGCAGGCAGTCCATATGCTCAAGTCACAGAATTATTTGTCACTTAGATTTGTTGTTTTTCAAAGGGAATAAGATCACACGTATCTTGTAATGCTTTGAAATTTATTTGAGTTCAAATTTCGAATGACATATTTTTAAAGTTGTCCAAAAAATTTTTCAAAAGTTTTTTTAAAATAATAGTAATACACTTTTAATCATTAAAATAATTTTATTTACAGAACACATTGAGTGAGGAAGAAGTGAGAAGTTAAATTGACAGTGCATCGCCAGTGTTGATAATAAAAGGTATATTTTTGATCACTATAAATCTTTGTATACTGTAGCTCTGTTTTTTTAATTAATGAATTTTTAAGTATACTTCACAATATAATGTTGATCTTTTTTTACAGGATTAAGTATGTATGACGTCAATGCTACATGCTTCGTAGCTATTGAAGGAGACATTTTGTTCCGAACAAAAAACGTTTTGACGGGCATGCTATTGACGTTTCTCAGTTACTACGTGTTTGGAATTTGCGATCCTAAGAAAATTTCAAAAACTTTGGAGTTTATTCAACGGTAATTACAAAAAATTAAGAAAGTGTTATGTATTACTTGTACAACGTTTATAATGATGTTATTGTATGCATTTCAGAAAACTGATGGAAATAAATCCTGCAGATAAAGGCACCAAAAAAAGTATGGCACCAAAAGAAAAATTACAAAGCTTTGATCGCAGTGTCAAAAAGCTATGTAATAAAATAGAGCTTATTAGTTAAGGTAAAGGAAGGAGGTTAAGAAATACGGCAACATGTAACTGTATTTAAATAAAAAAAGAATAACAATGATAAATGTCAATCTCTTTCCCTTCTACTTCTTAAAACTTAAATTCTTAACTTTCAGTAATTATAAAATTAAACAACCTGGGTCAGAGCAGTGTTGCGGAATGAACGTGTCATTTAAATAAATAACACGAGAATTCCAAATCAATCTAAAATATCTATACGTAACACCTATATACCTATCTAAATGGCTTAATGGTATAATAATAATAATTGTAGGCATCGCTAAGGTAAATTTTTCATGTACAACGAAGTTTCAAACCATTCAAATAATATTTGCGCAACTTGCGATGATTTAGTACTTGAAAAGTAATTGAACTTGGGGACAAATTTTTTTTTCAGTTTTTCATGCTTTTTATTAAAAATAATCATTCAAAAAAGGTCAATTTTGTGATTTTGAACATTCCGGTCCCTTGACACGATTGCACACAAAAATCCAGGGTATCAAAATTTTGCAAACGGTTGACAAATGCATTGTGTAACAAAGGAAAACTACCCATTGTGCAACGGTTTGATGCGATTTTCTAGCTCAATTTGATACTTGGGCATTTCGTGTGTGGACAATAATTTCACCCGATCTCGAGCGCTGGGCGAGTTTCTTGACCCAGGCCCTCAATTCAAAAAGTATCGAAGTTTATTGTGTAAAAAAAAGATAAAAATGCTTAATCCAAGAAAGAAAGTAGATTGTGGTAGAAAACGTACAGTTAATGAAAAATCTGGGCAACGCAACACTGCGAAGCACTCTCGAAATGAGGTATGTGAATCATTTAACAAACTGTATATATATATATATATATATATATATATTTTTTTTATTTATTTCAAAAGGGGTTAAACAACCACCACAGAGTCCCACTGGGAGCAACTGCCATTTAAAAATGACACCGGCTCCCAGTAGAACCGCGGTAAGTCTCACCTATGGCCACACACACACACCCAAACACACGCACATTCGTTAAATGTGTTTCTATAGTTTTTTTTAATAGGTACTAAAAAAAAATTTGGGGAGGGAGTATTTGTTGACTATTTTATTAAGTATTTAATTTAGTATTCAACTTAAGAAAATTCATCGAATCAAAATACCTACTTTTTGTATCTATTTGGATGTATACGCAGAAAAAACAAAATGTAATCTTTACAGCGATTTCAGAGTAATCTTTACCTGCAACAAAAATCAACTTCACGTGTTGAGATTTACCCACTACATAGGAAATGTTTACCATGTCAATTCTATTAAATCTCGTTTTGTTTCGATGCTAAAAAATTCAATTTTATATACTTGAAAATTACCCGCAACAAAAATTCATTTCTGTTTTTTCTGTATAATATATTTTTGATTTCACATTAAATAAAAGAAAAGTTCGATTTTTTTGAAGTAAAAAAAAGTTGTATTCGCTCAACGTGTATTACACGGGCATTTTTTTAAATAAAAATCCGTATGATTGTGCGGGCTATCTCCAGAATGACATGAAAGGAATGGACGAGTTTTCATCTTTGTTTGCCCGCCCGTCCTCGACATGTGTCTGTTCTTTTCGCATTCGCAAACACTTACGCCCAGCCGGAAGACGATCGAATTTTTTGCGCGCTCACTTCAACCTACGAGTCCGCTGGCTAGCTCATTTTTCGCTTAAAAAATCTGAAACTTTCCAAAAAACTTCTTTGGACCCATATGACGAACATCTCTGCGGAAAGTTGTTTGAACTCGAAAATTCCCTCCGTACTTTTTTCCGCCGAACGTGAAAAAGCATGGTATTAAATAGCTATTGACAAACATCCACGTATTGTTAACCAATTGACTTTTTTATGCGCAAATCGAATTCCATAGACATCGACAGAGTATAATATGCTGGGGTTTCAAATTTCAAGTCATTTCGTTAAAATGAAAAAAAGTTACGGGAAAGTTTATTTTAAAAAACGCACTAAATTCCGCTCGTCGAAATTTGCAGTTTATATTTTATTTTTCACAAAGCTGAAATCGGACAAAAAAATTTTCTACACAAAAATTGTGCTCTTAATTGAGCTCTATATGCTCATATTTTTTTCTAGTGTTTTTTTTTTCAAATTTGAGTTTCAGGTAATTTTTCGCGTCACTTTATCTCGAATGTGAGGCGAGGAATACAAAGCCGAGCATCCCGTCGGTTATTGCATCCGGGGCCTCAATTTGTCTATTTTTTTAGGTAGATATTGCAAAAAATAGGGTAAATATCAATGTTTTCTTAAATTTGAGGTAATATCCGAAATAATCAACATTTTGTCATGTTCTTAGGGTCACTTTGAAGCTATTTTTCCACAGTATCGCAACAGCTATTGAGCATAAATCTAAAAAAAATTCTATCACAGTGCAAGGTCTTAAATTTGTGACAAAAAAAGTTGAAAAGATTTCAATATTCTATATGTAATGAGAACAATATTTTTGTAAATATGTAAAACATTAGATACTCTTATAAGGAAGACATCTTGTGAGTTTCATGCGGCCGAAATAACTTTTGTGGCTAGGGGAATTTTTTTTCATAAAATCGAATTTTCTACTTCTTCTCGCAAATATGACAAATACAAAAAAAATGTTAGCATGAATGTTTGCACGTCTAAGAAAGTTCTAAGAAAAATACCTCTTGCTTTCCTGCGATATCTTGCATCGTTTATGAGAAAAATTTAAAAATTACATTTTTGAGAAAAAAAATTCTCCCTGCCTTAAAAATGGTTTATCCCGCATACAGCTGATACGATAGCTTCCTTGTATAAGCAGAAATTGTAAAAAAATATGGGTGCCAATTCTTGAATTTTTTTTGTAAACGATGCAAGATATCGAAAAATAGCAAGAGGTATTTTTCATAGAACTTTTTGAGACGTGCAAACATTTATCTCAACCTTTTTTCGTATCTGTCATTGTTTGCGAGGAAAAGTAGAAAATTTGATTCTATGAAAAAAAGTTCTCCTTTCCACAAAAGCTATTTAGCCCACATAAGACTCACAAGATAACTTTTTTATAAGAGTACAAATTCAACGAAAAATTGGGAAAAATATGAGTGTGGGTATTTTGAAAAACTCAACTTTGAATATTTTCAGAAAAACCGCGGCGGATTTCAAAAGAAGATAATAAAAGTTATCAAAATCTCAATTAGGTCAAAACCTATAGATACCTATATTACGAGGTTCTGTTACTGCCTCAATTTTTTGCCTGCGATAAACCTTGTAATAAAACCTTGGTAACCTTGTAATTTGTTGTACCTACCTGGGCTTGGGCTTTAAATTTCCATGTCTACAAAATTTGTAGGTTTAAAAAAAATTACAAAATGTTTTAAGAAAAGTTTCATTTTAATGAAATATTTGTTTAAATATTTTGTGTTCATTTTTGCTTGAGTTTTAATGGGTTAATTTTTTAATATTAATACTATTTTAGCGGATAAGTCAGACGCTTCTTGTAGTATGATTTTTTTTCAATTATTCGTTTCGATCATTTTAAATGTTACATACAAATTTTGGCAAAAAAAAACGTTGTGCTCCTATTATTTGATTCTTTATGTAAAAACCAAGTACGTACAATTTTTTTAAAAGGAAAAAAAAGGTTCTTATCAATTTTTCGAAATGGATCAGGGAATCAGGAAAATGCATGCTTTTCTTGATTCACTTTTAAATTATTGGTTGTTTCAAACAAGTGTCTGCATAAAATGTAAATTATTTGTGGTCTTTCTACTTTCGATCGTCCTCTTCTTTAATGAACAAAAACATGTGTGAAACAAATCTTTTTAATTTGGAAGACAAGACCTGTGCAAACACAGAAAAACCGAGGTGAATTTTTGTTGCGGGAAATTTCAGGTATATAAAGTTGAATTTTTTCGCATCAAAACAAAGCATGATTCAATAGAGTTAAAATGGTAACCATTTCCAATGTGGTGGATGAATCTTGACACATGAAGTTCATTTTTGGTGTAGGTAAACTTTGAAAAATTTGTACAAAACGCGGTTTTCTAACTTTATTCTAAAAGGAGAAAATAGATAAAAACAATTTCAAAATGTTTAAACAATTAATGTGAACATAATCATAATTAGCGCCAAAAACTCGCAAAAGCCAATTTTTCACCTATATATAGATGCAAAATCAGGTAGATGGGGGTAGATGGGGTTTTTTTTGGGAACCTATAAAACAGGCTTATGCAGGTATATACCATTAAGCCATTTCCCTTTCAGGGTAGGCGTGACACTACCCGATTCGGGTAGTGTTTCTAGGTGGATAGTTTCTTGTAGTAAATAACTACAAGTGTGGGCTCACCACACCCACGATGTGCCAACAGCACTCAGTTTTCTCGAATGGTGATATTTTAAAAGTAATAATTCATTTATATTTTAAAGTAATTCAACTTCCTACCAAGCAGTTGAGTTTTTAACTAAAAAAAATCAATTTTAAATTAATTAGCTATTTTTTTAAACAAAAATATGAATTTTCCACCAAATTGAATAATTTCTACCAAGAAGTCGATTTTTTACAAAACAATTAAATTCTAAACCCGAAACTTTTAATTTTCAACAAAAAAGTTAATTCACTACAAGTTGTAGTAATGTTGATGAAATTTGTTGATGAACTACAAGTTTTGATTAAATCAACCAAAATCTTTCTGCAGAACAGCAAAAACTCTTATTTGAAATAACTAACATATTCTTGGATTGAACAAAATATTTGCTTGGATTAACCAAATGCTTTACTTGCATCAAACAAAATATATGGCATAATGAACCAAATTTTACTAACCAAAAAATAACAACCAATCATTAAACCAAATCTTTTTCTGAGTGTATCAAATTTTGATAAATGGTTGTATTTTAATATATGATGACTTATCTTTTCAGGGAAAACATTCTCTAGAACTCTACAGCTTCAAATTTTGAAAGAAAATTTTTCTATGGCTGGAATAGTAAAATAATTTTTTTTCAAAGATAACATTTTTTAAACAAGTGAAATTATTGACCTATTTTTTAAATTGGAAACAGTAGAGGTGTAGGGAATATTTTGCGCAAAAAAATATTTATTTTCCGTAAGTTTTAAACTTTTTTCATGAAAGATCATTGTTTAGCTTATGTAAGAAATGACTGATATTATCATTTCAATTTATAAAATCATATATAGATCATAGATCATAGCGCAACAGTAATTTCATGATTGGATAATACAATAGTAATATTTCAGCACTTCACTAGCGCGATAGTAAAAAAATCACAATCTTATTTTCAAACCGTCAATTTGTGAAAATATTGACTAATTCTTTAGTGATTTCAGTTACTATTCAACAGTGAACTTTCGTTGTTTATTGTTTTTTATATCAGGGTTCGATATCAATATTTGAGGGTTGAGGCTTTTAAAAGTCACTTCAAATTCTGGCTTATAAATTTTTTTCTGGTCACGCTCCATTGCTAATTTAGGATAAAACTCGAAAGTAATGATTGAATTATATTTAACGTTAATTCCAAATAACAGTAAATAATGATCCATATTTTTGCATGATATATTAAATAACCGGTAACGCTCCATAATAATTTATCACACTATGAAATGAGGAGATATTTTGAAAAGTTGAAATACAAAATGGAATAAATGATAAAAATATACATTTTCCCATATTTTAAAAGATTTTTGATCTGTTCTGTGTACATTTTAAGAAGTTTTTTGAAATTTTTTGTTTTATCATAGTCGCATGTCCTGTAGGATGATCCAAAGATACATTAAAAATTTTCAAATCTATAACAAAAAAATCAATGCGTTTTTTTTTATTTGAAAAAAATCATATTAAGAGGTTTCGCAAGCTTCATGAAGTTAACACGTATTTCTCATAAGAAGACGTTTAAGTAAATTTTATTTAGAATCGGCAATTCTGTGAATCGAGTTGGAACTCAACCTTTTTTTTCACAATTAGCTATATAATACAAATGAATAACTACTTTATACCCCATAAGTGAAAAATTGAGTTTTGCGAGTTTTTGGCGCTAAACATGATTTTTTTGCAGTTTTTAACATACAAATTGATTTTAGTACATAAAACACTACTATGCACTGATAACTGGATATTTTTATGAATTATTTAAAAAATTTATTATTGTTTTTAGTAATTTTGTCTTAGAATAGAGTTAGAAAGTCGCGGTTTTTTTCCGAAATTTTCAACTTATTTTCAACTTTTCAATTGGAACAACGCATTGATCAATTAAATTTAACAGAAATAATTGTTTAAACTATTTATTATTGATTATGATAATATTCACTTTGAAAATGAGAGAAAGTTGCAGTTTTTTCTCTGGTTTTCCACTTTTGTCAAATTTTGAATTGGAGCGCGGTGATAATTAATGCAAGTTAATAAATATATTTGTTTCAACAATTTATCATTATTTTAAAAAATATGTTTTTTTGAAAAATGTTAGAAAGTTGAAGTTTTCTCTGAAATTTTCAACCTTTTGTCTACTTGTACTTGTAATGTACTTTGTCTGCTTGTCACTTGTACTTATAGTAAGCTAACAATAATTGTAAATTATTTTACATAATTGTTTAAAGAAATTATTATTGCTTATAACTATCATCTTCTAGATAATTGCTAGAAGTTTCGTTTTTTTCTAAAAATTTTTTATTCACTTTTACTTTTCAGTTATAAACAAATAATAAATGAACATTAGAGAGAATCGCTTTACAAACAATCTCTTTTTTTTTCGTGAATATATTTTTCTGAAATAAAACAGATATTTCAAATATTCTTGAAATTTTCTATATGTATCATATTAAATGTAAATTTTCCTTGAAATAGATGCTAAGAGCGTTTTTGTTTGTATTAATATTATTAATAATGATTATTCCAAAATAAAATGCAAAGTAAAGCTAAAAATTTCAGAAAAACCCGCAACTTTGTAGAATTACTCCAAGACAAGATAGTTATAAACAATTATAAATTGTTTAAACAAATATGTTTATTCACTTGCATTAATTATTATCTCACTAAGTAAAAAGTGGATAAAAAATGCATATTTTTTAGAAAAACTGCTCTAATTGAAAAGTTCAAAACAAGTTGAAAAATTCGGGAAAAACCGCGACTTTCTAACACTACTCTAAGAGATAATTACTATAGAAACTATACTATATGTATTGGAAACAATTTGTATTAAAAAAAAATCTACTCGCTGTTGAATTTCAACTTGATTCACCTAATAATGACGATCGTGAGTAAAATTTACAAAAACGTATTTTTTTCTCATGGCCCTGCGGAACCTCTAAATATAATTTTTTTTCAACAAAAAACGCATTTAGCCTTTTGCGAATTCGAACAAATTTTGGTGCTATATGCATGAAAAGTAAAAAAAAATTGGAACACCGTAATGGTCCTGTCACTCGACTTCAGCAAACGTAAACAAAATCATATCCATTACAAATGCTTGATCTCTTAGTTTATATTGTCATACTCTCTTGGGTTACCATTAATTTTTTTTAATATGTATTTAAGGCGGTTTTGAAATTGCTTTGTTTTCGAAAATCTCATTATCTAAAATTATTAAATTTTTGTCAATCAACCATGAAATGGCGTAAGTGACATTTGCCAGGTGCCTGCTATTGTATTTTATCGTATTTCCTTCTGTTTCTGTGACTGCACAAGCATTACCGAATTTTTTTTCAAGCGAATAAAGTAAGGCGGAATAGATAAAATGTGTAAATAATTCTCGCTTTTTATTTCTGAAGCAAGAACGTGTGTTGGTGAAACGTGGAAGTTACCTAATATCATACATGAATAAACATATTGACAATGTTTCACAATACAGCTCTTTTATTAAAATTTTTCATTTGTCATGTTTCGCATGTCTGTAACCTTTTTTTAATTATTATATGTAGCCCTGAATAAAATCATATATATATATATATTCAAATAGTAATTAGTGATTTTTCAATATCGAATTACTAAATAGTTTAATTAATAGAACAATGATCGCACCACGAA
>CAKNYM010053407.1:127638-144644 GCA_932195095.1 Andricus curvator
AAAATTTCCATTATTCTTGAAAACTGTTTGAAGAGTATAAGCGCGACGAAACTGGTACATTATTCATCAACTTTAGAATTTTTATAAAATCCTTATTTATTGGGGACAGTATCAAAAGGATAAAAAAATTGATCGATATTTTGCAGTGTCGCGAGGCATTATAGTCCATTTAATTTATTGTTATTATAGTAAATTGGACGATGAAAGTTTAAATTTCTTTAAAATAAAAAAACGAAAAATTCTGTTTTAAAATATATTTTTAGAATGTTGTGGCAATGAAAAGTAGTACAACATTATCGCAGTATTTCTTCTATTTTACAAAAAATAGGGTTTCTTTAAGAAAAACTTGATTTTCGTTAGCAGTGAACATAAAAAGATGGAAAATAAATTTTACTACTTTGCTTGTCGTGACCCAGTTTACATTCTTCAGAAAAACAACTTGGAGTACATCCAGTACATCGCAGCGATGGTCTTAAAGACGTTTCAATAGAACAGATGCTTGTCAGATCACATTTTTGGTATATAAAGCGCCTCGCACGAAAGGAACATTTAGTTCTTCTGTCGCATAGCTTTAGAAGCCATTTTATTGAAAAGTTCTTCAACTTCAGCAGCCATGAGAGTTATAATTTTTGTTTTTCTCTCCTGCTTCGTGTACAGTAGTGAATGTGCGACACAGAATGAACCGCAAACTACAGGTCTAATTCCAGCTAAAGCTCTGAGTGAGTTTAACAACATTTAATTTAATTAAGAGCATAAAGTTCTTGTACAAATAATGATATCACATTTTGTATCAAATAAGGTGATTCAATGAGGTCTATTCTGTACGCAAAATAAAATATTTTTTCCTTTCTGAAAATTAAAACATGAAAAGATTTCAACAGGTTTGTCTTCAATTAATCAGCTTCATAGATCTTTTTTTTACGCAAAAGCCATTCAAATTTGTAAATCAGTTGTCTAAAAATCGTTTAATTTGAATGATGTACGTGTTTAAATATTTATTTTAGGTTAAGGAAATGAATGTAAACTGGTTCAAACATTTTAGAGCTTTTATTTCTAAAATAAGAACAATATGTTCTTATTTTGGGTGAAAAAAACACACATACTTGCTCCTTCTTTCTCGTCGACAATATTATGTAATTTTGGTAGTTTTAACTTTTGTACTTGAACCTCTTGATTCATAAATGGACAAACACTAAAACAGGATGAATTTTTGGTGGATGATCGCTAATGAGGATCAATAATTTGATTTATAGTGACTTGCGTCAAAAAATGGTCGGACACAAGTGCCCTGCTTCGATGTGCATTCGCACCGACATATCAACCATTCCACTCAAGAAGAGAGGCTTTACGTAAGTAAATATATGATACTTTTCTAATGTATTTATCGTTTTATATAAAACTTCACCAAAATTATAATTTTCCATATATAAAATATCAAATTGTTCATTAGTGACAGTATTTAATTTTTTACGACTCTTTTTTAATCTTTAGCGCTTGTTTTTTTCTCTGCTCTCTTATATTTTACGAATATTTCTGTTTTACAGCCCAATGCTCCTATCCAAATAAAAAGAATACATCACTACTTGACTGTCTAGTAATTGGTCAGATTTAGTAGAGAATCTGTAGAGGCATCTGTATATGACGAACGGCATATGTAATATTCAAGTAAAAGGTTTTGGGTATATAATAATAATCAAGTGAAAAGTTTTGGGTACATAATAATCAAGTGTGAGGTTTTGGGTATATAAATAATGTTGAGGAATTAAATCTACGATTACAATATAAAATAAAAATCTTATGTAAAATTTAAAATATCTTTGGATTTTTTACCCACCCGCAATTATTAAAATAATAAAAATATAATATAGATTATTAATTTTGAATTTAACGTTGTTTTCACTGAAAAAGGGAAGTGGTAGGAAAATGCTTAAATAAAAAAAGAGTTATCATACGTCTTGGCAATTTGAAATAGGCACATTAAATACGGAAACTTTTAGCCTTGTACAAGCTTATTAACTAAAATTAAACAAACGCAACCTGGGTCGGAGCAGTGTTGCGGAATAAACGTGTCATTTAAATAAATAACACGAGAATTCCAGATCAATCTAAAATATATATACCTAACACTTATATACCTATCTACCTCATACCTATATACCTACCTACCTTATACCTATATAACCATATACACACTACTATTTTCCAACCGAGCAAGTCACGCCTACCCCGAAAGGGAAATGGCTTAATGGTATAATAAAAACAAACGTGCGGACACAATGCATCCTCCGAATCGAGTCGTCGAATTTGGAAACATATATTTCTTCGGTTCCTGAAACGCCACCTCTGCAGGGTCAGGTTAAGAAAATTAATCAGGAAATACCGTCAACTCCTCTACTAGCGATTGTAGGAGATAAAGGTGTAGTGTTCAAACTTGAAAAGGTAAGCAGGAAAACTATTAGAAAAATATATGCAGCCACTATAACTTTAAGAAATAAAAATGGAAATTAACTGACGTCAAATATTTTCAAATAAACATTTACCAAATACGGAAATGAATAAAGTGACTATTATTTGATTGAATCGACATTTTTTCCGTGAAGTTAATTTGAGCACTCAGAAAAATATTTTTCTTCAATTAAAGAAACCTTTGCTTCAACATAATCTTTTGCATTTGACAAAAAATAACTTCAAAATGAAGAAAAGAATTTTCATTTAAATAAAAATTGTCAATGGAACAAAAAACGATTTCTTTGAATCAACAAAATTTGTTTTATTCTAAAGAAATTTATTCGAATCCGAAAGACTTTTCTTTGACATGTCTACTTTAAATCATAAAAATGCAGAGGCGTGCGCAAAACGAAAATCGCTCGGTCTTGGACGTGCGACACTACCTATTTTTTAATGATAATAATTCGAGAAGTAATTCAAATTTGTACGGTTTCTTTGGTTCATTTGAAGAGAATATGTCAAGGTATATTTTGCATGATCTTCAAATTAGTATCATTATTTTTCTAGATTTTTGAAGGAGTTGAAGTTAAATCACGAAAATTGTAAAAAAATCAGAAATTAAACAGGTCTTTCTCACACAGTAGTATAGCCCACTATATGTGAGGACAACAGCGGTAAAAGATAAAAAATCATTTTAAGCAATAAATTTTTGTTATTTCAACAAGTTCACAAATCCTTAAAAAGCTTCAAACATTTATTTAAAAATCTTGAAACATCTACACGTTGTTTTACATTTTTTCAAATTTGAAATTATTTTTGAAATTTTTCAGAACTTCTAAACATCTTTAAAAATGATTCGAATTCTTCCTAGAATTTTTACTAACATTTTTTTTAAATCCTGTAAAATATAAATATTTCCTTAAAATCTTCCAGATTCATTTTTTAAAGTTTTGGAAATCTTTCTAAATATTCTCTTAAAATTAGTTTTTCAAAATAAAAAGTCATTTTTAATTTTCCTAGGAATCTGGAGAAAATGTTTTTTATTCTTTTGAGGCCTTCCACGATTCCTAAATAGTTTCTAAATTTTTCAATCGAAATCTGCAAAAATCTATATTTTGTTTTAAATTAGGCCGTGGGTTATTTGCATCGAAATTTCGGTACGAATAGCTGGATTTTGTCGGTATACGTAGACACTTCGTTTAAATTATTTCAAATTACTTCAAATTTTTAATTAATTTTAAAGGTTTTCAGACATTCCAAATATCACTTCCACTTACTCGAATTTTTTGTAGGAAAAATAGGTCTTCAATATTTATTACAAATGAAAATTCAACAATTTTACTTGTAAATTAAGTTTTTTAAATAGAACAATTAAAATTGTAACGTTGAAAGTTTAGTTTTTGTGTTTAGTTTGAAATATTTGATTTATAATGACTTATTTCAAATTAACAGTCAAATATTTCTAAATATTGAGAAATTTTTTTTTCTCTTAATTAAAAATTTCAAAATTTAGACTAAAACTGAAACAATATTTTGAATTTAAGAAAAGCCTCCAAATATGAATTTATTTATTTTGAAGTTATTTCTAAATTGAGAATGGTTTATAAAATTTCAATCAAGCGTTTACATTTGTTTAACTACTAAGACTTTCCAATTGAAACAGTTTAATTTTTAACATTAAAATCTGAAAATTCTTCAATTTTAAACTGATTCCGAATCGTCTTCTAAAATCAATTATTACTCACTTGTTAATACTTAATGTACAGTTAAACTTTTTAAATCATTATAATTTATATTCAGAGTTGGTAAACTAAAAATGTTTTTTATCTAAAATTGTAGATTTCAAACACTTCTAATTTTTAATTTTTGATATCTTCAAAACTGCATTTCAAAACTCTTCAAATGGAGAATGTACGCTTAGAAAATAAACTCTGAAACGGAAAATGTTTAAGAGAAAGATTATCGAATTACGCATTTTAAAATGAATGATATAATTGATAATTCAAATAATTATTTAAAAGAATGTTGGAATCAAACTTGGATAGATTTTTTTTTTCGAAAAATTTGTCAAATTGCCGGTCAAAAAATAAATTCACTGTCATTTCCTGGTTCTTCCCGGTCTCATAAAATTCCCAGTCATTTCCCGGTTTTCCCGGTGAAGCGGCCACCCTGATTTCTAAATCATATGCATATCTTGTTTTATAAACTTCATTAAATTGTATGAATAGTTTTCAAAAATGTTCAAGTTATTGGTGAAGAATTGTTAAATGTAAGACACCAACTTCTTTCAAACTACCTGTTCAGATTCGTGGTATACGCAACAACGGCACTGTAACATGTTTCGGACGCCTTTATTTTAATGAAACAAATCGTATCAAATACCTAATTTGTTTGAGTCAATGAGGTAGACATTTTTGATTTGTCAAAATTAAATTAAATTCTTGTTAAATCAAACCAAACATTTATTTCTTTCAATCACATGATATCAAAGACATTTTGTGTCTGATTCAAACAACCATTTTTCTCAGTGTGCATATAATTTAAATTTTATTTTTTACTATTAAAACAAAAACTACACGTCCTATCAAAAAATGATTTCCAACAAATTTTTAGATCTTTTAGGGGTTAAAAACTTTTTTCTATTAATTTTTTTTTGTATCTTGTGCCGTTTCTCCAACAATTTTATTTTCAAAATTTCTTAATGTCTATTTATTTTTTTCATATCTTGCGCTGTTTGACCGCAAAATTGAATTTTTGATTTTCTAGTATTTTTTGTCGTATTTAGAACCAGAATCGTTGGTCAAAAATGGCTGCTTTACAAATTTGACCTTTATTTTTGGTCCCTTAATACATATGTCAAAAAGCAATCCAATACGATTAGTCTTTCAAATTTTATCCATATTACAGGCGACAACAACAACGATGACAGTCACCATCATACAGCCTTTTTTTCGTATTCAGGTCTTAGAACGTAGAAATTTAATTAAATCCGCGATAGGCAATTTTCACATAAAACTAATACCTTCTTATTATGATGAGAATGTAAAAATTTCCAATTACATATAAAGCTTCAATGAGAAATTATTTAATTCCGAATGTTCACAATGAACTTAGAACCATTTTGTATGTGTTGCTTTTCAATTTTGAAAGTCTCAATGTGATTAACATTGAAAGTAAGTGAAGAACTAGTAAGAAAAACGGAAAAAGTCGTTTAGCCTAATTTGTCTTCAAAAAGTCGATTATTTTTAATCAATTTTTCAATGTTTGAACAGAATTTTGATTCAAAGAAAAACTATGGTAGTTTTAATAAAAAGTATATAGTTAAAAGCAAATTTGTAGATCTATTTTATGCGAATTAATTTTGACCTTAAACACTTGACTGTGACCTTCTGATACCAAAAATTTATGACATCACCTCAAGACTGATTTCAAAACTAAACTAGGGTACGCATATTTTCAAATCTTACGTGTTTGCTGTCGGTCATTGCCCTTCACGCACACATACTACGTGCTACTTTTCAAGTTGAAGATAAAAACCTTTTATTTTTCCTGCGTGTTTGGTTAGAATATTTCCAAGACGTGATTTTTTGTAAACATTGTGCTTGCATAGTTTGCATAGATTTGCCGGAAAATATAATTATTTATTTTTAATAGCATTTTCACGAATAATTGTTTCAACAATTATTATAAAAAATTTCATTTTTGAACATATAATATTTTTATTTTTGGAGAATCACTTTCTTCCATCTCATAAATAATATTATTACAAAACAATTTCCCTTAGACAACATATAGTAACCATTATCATTGTATTTAACACTTCTCATAAATAATATCACTGTTTTTTGGCTTTTTCAAAACATATATAGTGTTTTTTCTCTGCCAAATATAATTTTTAAGATAAAAATAGAAAGAAGTCTGAACTGTGAATTTTTTCAAAAGAATTTTTAAAAACAATAATAATTATGTTGTTGAATGGCAGATCTATTTTGTTAGGATTCTTTAGGTGAAAAGAAATTACTGCAGAAAAGAACATTTTACTTCGCTAAAAACTGCGCATTCAGTGTATTTGTTCATAAAAATTGTTTATTACAATTACAATTGTTCTTGAAAGACAACCTATTGTGTCAAGATATTATTTTCTAGGTGAAAAGAAATGATCGCATTGTAAAGAATTTTTTTTAAATAACTGTGTAGTAATTAATTCCATACGACATTCAAATAATAAACTTTTGAAAGTTTAGATGGCGTTGAATTCGCCTATGATAAGTTATTTTATTGGACGATGTGAGCTTGAAAGTCCAGGGTTTTTCCAGAAAAATCATCGTTTCGAAATCTTACGTTCAACTTATCGCCAAATTTAGTCAATTTTTCCCGACAGTGATTCAAATTTATAAAACCAAAACCAAATCATACTATTTGAATACACAAATAAATATTACACAATTGCTGAGTAATCGATTCTGTCGAAAATCCGAAATTTTCTACATTATGTTGAACTCTATTATATCAAATGTATATTGTATTTATTTCTGTACCTCGGTCTGGGGCTGCTTATTCAGATATTACAAAATAAAGTATAAGTTTTATTTTTCATGATTACTTTAATATTTTCACATTGTTATCAAACCTTTTATTTCAACTTGTGTCGTTTTTCCATAAATTTAAATTGTTTATTTTCAAAGTTATTTTTTACTATTCAAACTAGAAATACACATCCTAGCGTAAGGTGGTTCTCAGCAAATTTGTAGATATAATTTAGATTTGTTTTTATTTTTTTTCGGAAGAGCAACTTTTGCCTATTTATTTTTTACATTGTTTTTTTCGAATAAAAAAAAACAACGCATTCTATCAAAAAATGATCAACAGCAAATTTGTAGCTCTTTTTCGTTGAACAACTTTTGTCTTATTATTTTTTTCGTAGCTTGTATCGTTTGTCCAAAAATTGAATTTTTTTTATTTTGAATGTTTTTTATGGATAAAACAAAAGCTACGTGCCCTATCTAAAAGTGATAAGGAAAATAAATTTGTAGATCTTTTCTGGGAGCATAATTTTTGCTGATTTATTTTTTTTGGTATCTTGCATTATTTGACCGCAAAATGACATTATTGATTTTTCAATATCTTGTGTGCGATCAAAATTTGAATTTTCGATTTTTCAGAAAAATTTGAAAGGTTGTTATAACAATCTTTTAGAGCTTTCAAAAAGCAACGTTTTTCGTCTCTTGACTTTTTTCATGTTGTGCGTTGTTTTGCTTAAAATGTTCATTTTCGTTTGTTTTTTTGAATTTTTAAAATGCTATAACTCTGATATTTTTTGTTGAAAAAAGTCATGAGGATAAATTCCTCACTCTGTAATCGAATGTATTAATGTTAGATATAGGTCAAGCGATTCGTCTACAATCAGGTGATCTTTCCTGTTCTCGCATCAACATCAAATTAGGTTAATGAAAAAAGTTTTACCATAAATAGCCCCCCTTTTCAAGTGCTATAAGAAAAATTGAAAAATGTGATAAATACATATAGCAATCCTTATGCCAGTTTTAAGTTATCTTTAAGTTATCGCGTTCACAAAAAAATGTGATACACACATTTCATTGTTTATATTCTATATTTTAAGCGCATTATTTTACATACATGGATATCAAAGAATGTTATACAATTTACGTGTTGTTCACACGATAGTCTTACATCACCTGTTTCAAGCTTTTGCGATTCTTTTTAAAATTAAAGGATTTATTGAATTTTGTAACGCTTTGAGATACTTCAAGGTTCGTGCATAAACATTTTCTGTCTCGTCTAAACATTTTGTTTAAATCTAAAAAAAATTAGGAAGATTTGTTTTCACCAAGTGACACAAAATGAAGGGAGTCAGACTTTGAAATATCAAAAAATATATTATAATATATGATATAAATATATCTTAGAATATATGAATGAGACATTTTTCCGCAACGCTTAATTAGGAAGAAAAATCGTTACAGTGGAAAAATATTTAACTGATGATAGAGCGGCGCTAAAATTGGTACATCATATCATAAACTTTCAAATATTGGTAAAATAATTATTTATAAAGGGAGAATATCAAAAATACTAGTTTGAAGATTTAAGTTTGAATTTGGTTAAAAAATGATCTTTTATAAAAATAGTTTAAAACTTACGAAAAATAATTATTTTTTGGAGGAAATATTCCCTATAACAAAGTTGGTACAATCAGGAAAATATTTAGTTGAATGAAAAAAATGTTGTTCGAATCAACCCTAGAATAGGGTTGTTAAGTGGACAGGAAAATATTGGGTTGAGCCTACACAATTCTTTGGTTAGTAAAATTTGGTTCATTATACCATATATTCTGTTTGATCCAAGTAAAGAATTTGGTTAATTCAAGCAAATATTTTGCTCAATCCAAGAGAATATTTTAGTTATTTCAAATAAGTGTTTTTGCTGCTCTGAGAAAAGGTTTTGGTTGAGTTAACCAAAACTTGTATTTCATCTAACCATGAAGGACCCAGCATATTGTACACTGTAAATGGCTTACCATTGAATTGTGTTATCTTGTATGAATTATTTAGTAATTTATTTAACTACTAAATTTCACAAGACAAGACAATTCCACGGCAAGCCATTCGCAATATAGATTGTGCAGGAACCTTTGTTCATTTGATTCAAGATAAAAAAAAATGCCAGACTATTCCGCGGGTTTCCGGGACAAAAATTATTTTTCTTTCGGTTGACATTTGAGCATTTATATTAATAATTATCAAATACTAACAGCTTCATTACATCATTGTTGAAAAAAACAAAACATTTTAGGACTCCAAGGTAAAATATATGATCTAAATTACTTTGAAAGTTATTTCCGACTTGACAACCCGAAATGCTATCAAAACATGATGAAGAGGGTGCTTTTTCAATAAAATAGGGGAATTATAAGGAAAATAAATTTTGATAAATAACATTAATATAGGTACCATATTCCTAAGATTCTAAATCGAAATATAGGGGAAACCACCGTACAGTAGATAGGAAAAAATTTAACAGCATTTAAATGCATTAGTTTCCAAAAAAAAAAAAGAAAGATTATCGTTGTTAAATGAAGCTTACATATGTTTTAAACCTTTTAATTAGACCTGGTCATTTTGACATCTTTGTCCATCAACAGATAATCCTTTCCGGTATTGCTCCTGGGCATGACATAACACTCAATTCTCGATAATTAGAATTTATCTTTAGTATACTTATAATTAAAATCAGCTTGTTGAGTAAATAATAGTTATAATTATGATTATTTAACAAAAATCACAAAAGTTTTAATTATTGATATTTTTTCATCTCTGATATAACGTGAGATTGGTACGAGACTTTTAATCTCTCATACCATTTAACTTGACTTGAGATGACAGAAAAGTGCAGAATTTAACATACCTTATTCCTAAAAGTGATATCTTTTCCGAAATTCTCCTTAAAACACAACTAAACTTTTGTGCTATTTAGTGACTAATAATTTACCCTATTATCTCAGTTTATTATTTAAAATGATTTAATTAAAAAACTTCACGAATCAAAATAAACAAACACAACCTTTAACTTACAACAACTGCGAGACAGTCGCAGAGCTGCCAATTTTGACAGCTACATTTTTCGTGATTTCGCGATTATCTACTGTTGGTTATCTACTGTTGGAAAATGTAATGTCAAATAGAAAGTCCTTTAATATTTATAAATATTGAAGAAAGAACGCCTCTTATCAATTAATATTGTTCATTAGACTTCAAGTTTTGATTCTAATGTATAAACATGCCATAAAAATGTTTCATTGAGTTAAAAAGTATGAATAAAGAAGAGACAACATTTTTTTTCAGCTTAAAAATACATTTTTTTCTCTCGCACATTATTTGATTATAAAATTCAAATTGTCGGTGGGATATAAAATTTATGCGGAAGTGCTCAGAAGGAGGTTAAAAAGACAGGTGGAAGAAAAAGGAAGTATACCACACAATCGAACGGGTTTTAAAAAAGGTATGGGAACCATAGATAACATCTACGTGCTCAACTATCTGGTCAATAGGACCCTAGGGCGAAAGGAAGGAAAACTAGTTGAGGATAAAAGAAATATTTATGGAAATTAGGATCAGGGTGAAGATAGGAGACAAGAAAGGAGAGGAATTCTGGACAGGAAGGGGCCTCAGGAAAGGGTGTCCGTTGAGCACACTTCTATTTAGTATTCTTCTGGCAGATTGAGAGGAGAAGTTGGAGAGGAAAGGGAAAGTGGGAACAACGTTAGGAACAGGCAAAGTGTACTCACTAGCATATGCAGATGATGTAGTGCTAGTAGCGGATGATGAAAGAGGTATGAATCTGTTGATGAGAGTGTTCGAAGACTATGTGAGAGAAAAGGGCTTAACTGTGAATGTGAACAAGACTAAGATGATGTGTTTCAGAAATAAAAGGGGAAGATGAGAGTATGAATGGAAGATAAATAGCGTAGTGGTGGAGTTGGTGGATGAGTTTTGATACCTAGGATTATGGTTCGAAACGAGAGGAGGAAGCGAGCTGCAGGTGAGAAAGAGGTTAGAATGCGCGAGTAAAGTAATAGGACAAGTATGGGGTATAGGAAAAAGAAGGTTTAAGGACGACTGGAAGATGAGAGTATGGATGTTTGGTGTCTTAGTGTGGTCAGTGTTAAGCTATGGAGTGGAGATTTGGGGATGGAAAGAACATAAGAGAGTGGAAAGTTTGCAGGAGAGATTTTTGAGATGAGTTATGAGAGTGATTCTAAGCTGCCCAGGTTATATGCTGAGGGAAGAATTAGGACGGGAAAAAATGGTTGTGAGGCAAATGAAAAGAGCCTGGAACTTCGAAGAGAAACTAAGAAGGGTAGAAGGAAGCAAAATTGCGCGAGTGTGTGCCCGGGAGGTTATAGATAAAGAGAGGAGGGGCAACGTGGGGCGTTCAAAATGGGAGGATGAGAGGTATGTAATGAGGTTTGAATGTGGTATGCAAGTTAGGGGTAGAGATTGGGAGGGAATAGAGGAAGAGATTACGGCAAGACAAGGGGAGGAAAGATGGAAAAAATTGCTGATTCAAGGTATAACAGCTGGTATAGAATGGTGAAGAGGCAGGGGGAACAGTAGTACCTGCAAAAAATTAAAAAGGAATGAAAATAGAATAGAGTGGTGAGATTCAGAATGGGAGAGGGTGTAAGAGCATGTAGGTATTGGATGAATGAAGAAGAGAATGTGTGTAGATTATGTAAGTATGAGCAGGAAACATGGTTGCATGTGTTAGAAAGATGTAGAGGTGACGAAAGGGGAGAGGAGAGCGTAGAAGAAAGAATGAAATGGATTCTGAATGAAAATGGTCAGGGGGAGGAATGGATGAAGAAGCTGGAAGAGCTAAGGGAGATGGTTGCACAGGGTAGGAAAAAAGCCAAAAAATGACTCCTAGAGAAGGAGAATTATGAAGAAGTGTTGCCGAGTAGAGTCCAATTATGAGGTTTATAGTGGTAAGAGGAAATGGAAGCCCAGGGCAAAGTCGCAAGCGTTTGGAAATAAGAATAATAAGTTAAGACGATATGTAGCAAATAGTTAATAAGATAGTATAAGTCTTGTTTGTAAGAATACATGTAACGGTTATGTAAAATTATGTAAAGACTCTTAAACCCGTAAAAGGGAGAGAGTTTAAACAAATAAAGAATTACAAAATTCCAATGAAACTTCGTCAGGAAATATAGTATCCTTGCTGAAATGTTATACTAACAAAAGTAATGAATAGTAGATTTAATGCTTTCACGATGATTCATTATGATAAATTACAATTTTAAATTTCAAAGCTTTTTCGGGTTTCAATCGTATGCAAAACTATGAATGTTGCTCACGAAACGTCGGCAACATTCATAGTTTCGCACACGGTTGAAACCCGAAAAAGCTTTAAAATTTAAAATTTTAATTTATCACAAAAGTAATGAATATTCTCTGCCATATTTCCAGTTAATTGAAATTATCAACTGTAAATCATTATCTACTGTGGGGTGGTTTCCCCTATTGCATTTTCAACCATATAGTGGAATTTTCAACCAAATAAGATGAATTTTCAATCCAAAAGACAAATTTTGAACAAAGGAGTTAAGTTTTCAAGCTAAAAAGTCGAATGTTTGAGAAAAAATTTGAGTTTCAAAATCGAAAAACTGGAATTGCAACAAAAAACCTAATTTTCAACAAAAAAGATGAATTTTCTACCGAAAGATAAATTTTCAATACAAAAAGATGAATTTTCAATTCAAAAATATGAAGGCTCAACAAAACATTTGAATTTTTTAGCGAAACAGTTTAGGTTTTATAATTTCCTGACTTTCTATAGAAAATTGCAATCATTGAGCAAACCTTGTAACAATTATTTGTCTCGAATGAGCATCGGCTTGAATAAGTATTGAGAAAAGAAAAAATAAAATAAATCAAAATCAAATATAGAATAATGATATAATAAAATTAAAATAGACAAGTTTAATAAAATACCTGGTTAGTGTAGCATTCTTGACTTTATATAAAAAATAAAAAGGTCATATTTGGAAATTGTAAACGTGAAGTAGTCTGTATCCAATTTGAAAACACTGTCTTCTGATTGCTTGAACAAAGTTGAGAAAAATAAGAATTTGTTACAATCTTAAAATTACAGGAGATGCGCTACATTTTTCTAATTTTCCATTGAAAATTGGATTATTTAGAAAAACATTGTTAAAATTATTTTCCTTGTAAAAGGATGAACTTGAATGGCTAGAGAAGTTTATTTTTATTGTATAGCTTCTTTTCTTACGTAAAAGGTACTCTATTGCTCATTCGATTAGTCAAGATATTTCCTAATTCAATAGTAATAACAAGCAATTGCTTAGCAAAAATATATAAACTTTTTTAGGACTGTATATAATAATTATAAAAAAGGTTTTAAAAATGGGGGATGTGAAAAATAGAAAAATTTAATAAAATAACGTGATGTTGTCACATCTTAAACTCTCTTGAAGTAATAAGAAGACCCTATTCAGAAATTGTGAACGTGACCTAACCTGATTTCATTTTTAAAATATTGCCTTCTGATTGTTTGCACAAAGTTAAAAAAAAAATTTTTTTTAAATTACAATGGTTTAATGGGCTATACATTAATTATGCATATTCACGGTTCTTACGCGCTACTTTTCATCAGGATTCTGTTTGCGATTTAAAATTTTTTTATGCTTGAAAATTTTTTGTAGTTGTCCATAGAAAAGTGCAATTATTCAAGAGAGCGTGGATTTACAAAAAAATATTGTTCAGAAGGTTCGTACGAGAAAATACCACGAGAGTAAAAAGTTTGATCTTGTGTCAAAAATCAAAGGTTATTTTAAAAAATTCAAACAAATTCTGATAATATAATTGAATTGTTCACCGAAAATAATAAATTTAACAACATAATTCATTTTTTAACAAAACAATTAAACTTTCTACCCAAAAAGATGATTTTTCAACAAAAAACATAAAATTTTCTACCAAATAGTTGAACTTTCAACTTATAAAGGAAAAATCTTCAACCACAAATGGTATAGTTGAATTTTCGGATGAAAAAACTAATTTTTAGCCAAAAACAACAAACAAATGTTCAACAAATGAGTCAAATTTTCAACCAAAAAGGTGAATTTTACAAAACATAACAAATGAAATGAATTTTTAATAAAGTAATTCAACTTTGTACCAAGTAATTCAGTTTTTAACTAAAAAAAAATCAATTTTAAATTAAATATCTATTTTGCTAAACAAAAATATGAATTTTTCACCAAATTGAATAAGTCCTACCAAGAAGTCGATTTTTTTACAAAACAGTCAAATTCTAAACCCGAAACTTTCAATTTTCAACAAAAAAGTTAATTTACTACAAGTTGTAGTAATGTTGATGAAAGTTGTTGATGAACTACAAGTTTTGATTAAATCAACCAAAATTTTTTTTCAGAACAGCAAAAACACTTATTTCAAATAACTAAAATATTCTTGGATTGAGCCAAATATTTATAAATATAAATTATTTGATAAATGGTTGTATTTTAATATATAATTGCTTATCTTTTCAGGGAAAACATTCTCTGCAATTCTACAGCCTCAAATTTTGAATGAAAATTTTTCTATGGCTGGAATCGTAAAATAATTTTTTTCTAAAGATATCATTTTTTAAACAAGTAAAATTATTGCCCTATTTTTTAAATTGGAAACAGTAGAGATGTAGGGAATATTTTTCCCAAAAAAATAATATATTTTCCGTAAGTATTAACCTTTTTTCATGAAAGATAATTTTTAAGCTTATGTGAGAAACTAAGAACTTTTGTTGTTTATTGTTTTCGATTTCAGGGTGGTTGCCAGAAAGTTGACTACATCCAATCTCCATTATTTCCAACTTTACCTTTCAATAATAAATTTTTTCTGAAATTTTCTCAGTAAAGTACTTACATAGATCGAAGCACCAAACGATAAATTAAAAATAAGTAATTGATAAATAATATTAACAACATTTTTTTAATATTTGAGATTCACAGTAATTTTTCAATTATATTTAACGTAAATTCCAAATAACAGTAAATAATAATCAATATTTTTGCATAATATATTAAATAACCGGTATCGCTCCACAATAATTTAGCACACTATGAAATGAGAGGATATTTTGAAACACTGATGTACAAAATAGAATAAATGATAAAAATATACATTTTTCCCATATTTTAAAAGATTTTTGATCTGTTCTGCGTACATTTTGAGAAGATTTTTGAAATTTTCTGTTTCATCATAGTCCCACGTTCATGTATATCGCTCAAAAACTTTTTCGAATCTACAAAAAAATCAATGCGTTTTTTTGTTTGAAAAAAATAATATTAAGCCTCATGAAGTTAACACGTATTTCCCATAAGAAGACGTTTTGGTAAATTTTATTCAGAATCGGCAATATTAGGTGAATCGAATTGAAACACAACATTTTTTTCACAATTAGCTATAGAATACAAATAAATAATTACTTCATAAATATCACCCCAATGAGTCTGTTTTATAGGGTCCCAAAGAAACCCCATAAGTGAAAAATTGGGTTTTGCGAGTTTTTGGCGCTAAATATGATTTTTTTGCGGTTTTTAACATACAAATTGATTTTCGTACATAAAGCACTACTTTGCACTGATAACTAGATATTTTTATGAATTGTTTAAACAATTTGTTATTGTTTTTAGCAATTTTCTCTTAGAAGAGAGTTCGAAAGTCGCGGTTTATTTCCGAAATTTTCAAATTATTTTCAGCTTTTCAGTTAGTAAAAGGCATTCATCAATTAAATTTAACAGAAATAATTGTAGCAACTATTTATCATTGGTTATAATGATACACTTGTAGTTATTTATAACTACAAGAAAAACCTAGAAACACTACCCGAATCGGGTAGTGTCAAGCCTACCCTGAAAGGGAAATGGTTTAATGGTATATAATAATATTTTCTTCAAAAATGAGAGAAAGTTGCAGTTTTCTCTGAAATTTTCAACTTTATGTCCACTTGTACTGTACTTTGTCTACTTGTCACTTGTTCTTATAGTAAGCTAATAATGAATGTAATTTATTTAACATAATTGTTCGAAGAAATTATTATTGTTTATAACTATCATCTCTTAGATAATTGCTAGAAAGTTTCGTTTTTTTCTAAAAAATTGCACTTCACGTTGGCTTTTTAGTTATAAACAAATAATAAATAAACATTGAAGAGAATCGCTTTTTAAACAATCTCTTTCTTTGTCGTGAATATATTTTTCTCAAGTAAAACAGATATTTCAAATATATTTAAATTTTCTATATGTATCATATTGAATGTAAATTTTCCTTAAAATAGATACTGTGAGCCTTTTTGTTTGTATTAATATTATTAATGATAATTATTCCAAAATAAAATGTAAAGTAAAGCTACAAATTTCAGAAAAACCCGCAACTTTCTAGAATTACTCTAAGACAAGATAGTTATAAACAATTATAAATTGTTTAAACAAATGTTTTTATTCACTTGCATTAATTATTATCTTACTAAGTAAAATGTGGATAAGAATGAATATTTCAGAAAAACTGCTCTAATTGAAAGGTTCAAAACAAGTATAAAAATTCGGGGAAAACCGCGACCTTATAACACTATTCTAAGAGAGAAGTACTGCAGAAACTATACTATATGAATTGGAAAAAATTTGTATTAAAAAAATCTATTGGCTGTTGAATTTCAACTTGATTCACCTAATATTGACGATTCTGAGTAAAATGTTCAAAAACGTATTTTTTTCTTATGGCCTTGGGAACCTCTAAATGTCATTTTTCTCAACAAAAAAAGCGCAGTTAGCTTTTTGTGAATTAAAACAAATTTTGGGGCTATATGCATGAAAATAAAAAAAAACATTTGGACCACCGTAATGGGCCTTGCACTCGACTTCAGCAAACGTAAACAAAATCATATCCATTACAAATGCTTGATCTCTTATTACATTCTCATCTAGAGAAGGTATTAGATTTGTGTAAAATTTGACC
>CAKNYM010053407.1:154644-167112 GCA_932195095.1 Andricus curvator
AAAATTTCCATTATTCTTGAAAACTGTTTGAAGAGTATAAGCGCGACAAAACTGGTACATTATTCATTAACTTTAAAATGTTTATAAAATCCTTATTTATTGGGGATAGTATCAAAAGGATAAAAAAATTGATTGATATTTTGCAGTGTCGCGAGACATTATAGTCCATTTAATTTATTGGCATTATAGTAATTTAGAAGGTTAAAGTTCAAATTTCTTTAAAAAAAAAAAACGTAAAATTCTGTTTTAAAATAAATTTTTGGAATGTTGTGGCGATGAAAAGTAGTACACCATTATCGCAGTATTTTCTCTATTTTACAAAAAATAGGGTTTCGTCAAGGAAAACTTGATTCTCATTAGCAGTGAACATAAAAAGATAGGAAACAAATTTTATTAGTTTGCTTGTCGTGACCCAGTTTACATTCTTCAGAAAAACAACTTGAAGTACATGCAGTACATCATAGCGATGGTCTTGAAGATGTTTCAATAGAATCAGGTCGGTATGTGTATTGCAAATATTGTTCACATGACTAGCATGTCCTAATATCTTACCTGCATAGGTGAACAGATGCTTGTCAGATTACATTTTTTGGTACATAAAGCGCCTCGCACTGAAGGAACATTTAGTTCTTCTGTCGCATAGCTTCAGAAGCCATTTTATTCAAAAGTTCTTCAACTTCAGCAGCCATGAGAGTTATAATTTTGGTTTTTCTCTGCTACTTCGTTTACAGTAGTGAATGTGCGACAGATCCGGACCCGCCAACTACAGGTCTACTTTTAGGTGCAGCTATACGTGAGTTCAACTAATTAAGAGCTTACAGTTTTTTACAAATAATAAAAATAAATTTTACATCAAATGAGATAATTCAATAAGGTCTATTTTGTACGCAAAATAAGATATTTTTTCCTTTCTGAAAATTAAAACTTTAAAAGATTTCAACGGGTTTGTCTTTAATTAATGAGCTTAATAGATCTTTCTTACGCAAAATCCATTCAAATTTGTAAATCAGTTCTCTAAAAATCGTTTAATTTCAATGGTTTATGTGTTTGAATATTTATTTTAGGTTGAGGAAATGAAGGTAAACTGGTTCAAACATTTTGAAGTTTTTATTTTCAAAATAAGAATAGTATTAAATTTTGATGTTAAGGTTTTTTACCAGGTTAATACGTAATAATTATGATGTTAAATTTTTTTAGTCTAAAATATTGATACTTGAATTGTGAAAAAAATTCTCTCTAGCTCCGGTGGGATTCCTCTAGATCCGGAGTTTAAAAAATATTGAAACGACCAGTAGACTGAAAAAATTTAACATCATAATTATAAGAATATTATGTTCTTATTTTGAGTCAAAAAACCACACATACTTGCTCCTACTTTCTGGTCGACAATATTATGTGATTTTGGTAGTGTTGACTGTTATACTTGAACTTCCTAACTCATAAATGCACAAGCACTACAACAGGATGAATTTTCGGCGGATAATCGCTAATGATGATCAATAATTTGATTTACAGTGACTTGCGTCAGCCCATGGCCAAAATCAAATACCCTGTATCGATGTGCATTCGCAGATACGAATCAACCATTCAATTCAAGAAGAGAGGCTTTTCGTGAGTAAATATATGATACTTTTCTAATGTAGTTATCCTTTTGTATAAAGCTTTGAGAAAATTATAATTTTCCATATATAAAATATCAAATTGTTCATTAGTGACGGTATTTAATTTTTTGCGACTCTTTTTTAATCTTTAGCGCTTCTTTCATTCTCTACTCTCTTATATTTTACGAACATATTTGTTTTACAGCCAAATGCACCTTAACAAATAAACAGAATAAAAAACTATTTGACTGTTTGGAAATGGTTTCGAATTAGTAGAGAATCTGTAGAGGCATCTTTATACGACGAATGGCATATGTTATAAGCAAGTAAAAGGTTTTGGGTATATAATAATAATTGAGTGAAAAGTTTTGGGTACATAATAATCAAGTGTGAGGTTTTGGGTATATAAATAATGTTGAGGAATTAAATGTACGATTGCAAGATAAAATAAAAATCTTATGTAAAATGTAAAATATCTTTGGATTTTTTACCCATCCGCAATTATTAAAATAATGAAAATATAATATAGATTATTAATTTTTGATTTAAAATTGTTTTTACTGAAAAAATGAAGTAGTAGGAAAATTCTTAAATAAAAAAAGAGTTATCATACGTGTTGGCAATGTGAAATAGGGAAATTAAATACGGAAACTTTTAGCCTTGTACATGCTTATTAAATAAAATTGATCAAACTCACAGACACAATGCATCCTCCAAATCGAGTCGTCGAATTTGGAGACATATATATTCCTTCGGTTGCTGAAATACCACCTCTGCATGGTCAGATTGAAAAAATTAATCAGGAAATACCGTCAACTCCTTTACTTGCGATTATAGGAGTAAAAGGCGTAATGTTCAAACTTAAAAAAGGAAACAGAAATAAAATTAGAAAAATATATACAGCCACTATAACTTTAAGAAATAAAAATGGAAATTAACTAAGGTAAAATATTTTTAAATAAACATATACCAAATACGGAAATGAGTAAAGTGACTATTATTTGATTAAATCCACATTTTTTCCGTGAAGTTAATTTGAGCTCTCAGGAAAATATTTTTCTTCAATTAAAGAAACCTTTGCTTTAACATAATCTTTGATATGTCTACTTTGAAATGAGCCTAAAAAGCTGTGAAAATTTGTCTTGGTTCTTGAATTATCATACAAATGCAGAGGCGTGCGCAAAACAAAAATCGCTCGGTCGTGGACGTGGCACTACCTATTTTTTAATGATAATAATTCGAGAACTAATTAACATTTTTACAGTTTATTGGGTTCATTTTGAAGAGAATATGTCAAGGTATATTTTGAATGATCTTCAAATTAGTATCATTATTTTTCTAGATTTTTGAAGGAGTTGAAGTTCAATCACGAAAATTGACAAAAAATCAAAAATTAAACAGGTCTTTCTCACACAGTAGCTATAACTATTTTATTTCGGAGATATCCTGCGAGACGTGACAGCATGTTTTCAATAGATAGTTTCAGAACATGCCAATCCACCGAAAAGTCATTGCGACATCTCACACTTGGGAAAATTTGAACTTCACGGAAAATGGTCAAAAATGGGGCAAGTCACATTTGCTGTCAAGCATATTCGCGCCATCTCTCATTCGAAAAAATTTTAAGTTCACAAAAAATTAGCAAAAAATTTTGTCGTCACCTAAATTATTTCCACGACTAATCGTAGGTGTGTCTTCCCGCCCCCATGAGATGCTGGAAAGAGAGGCTTGACCTAAATAATTCCTGTATATAATCACAGGCGTGTATTCCCGCAATTTTATCAATTTTTTGTGGACTTAACATTTTTCTCAATAACAGTCACCACAATGTCACCTGCCACAAATGAGACTTGCTGCTCTGAAAAATCATTCAGAGGCGACTGATGCGGTCCACTATATGTTAGGACAACAGCGCTAAAAAAGTAACTCTAAACTACACCATGCTCCTAATTTTATACCTACTTCAGCATCGTCGCAAAAAGATTTCAAAAATCGTATCATATTGGTTCATAACATCCATATCTCATCAGGCACTTGATTCAGTCCGTGGCTGATGATGAAAAACCGGGTTTACCCTAGAACAAGTTAAAAAATAGATCAAATAAATTCTTTGATTGAATTAAATAAAGGCCTTGTTGACTTTAATTTTTCTTTCAGGGTGACCGTTCTAATCACAGAAAAAAATTCCCGGTCATTTCCCGGTTTTTCCCCGGTTCGCAAACATTTTTCACGGCCAATGAAATTAAAAAATTCGGACTCTAAAGCTAACAATTTCTCCATTTGAAGTAATAAAAACTGAGCTGCAAATAATTTGAAGCAATTTCAAGCCAGAAATATCACAAATTGCACGATTACATTCAATTTACAAATTATTTTTATTTTAATAAGTTTACAAATCCTTGAAAAGCTTCAAAAATTTATTTTATAATCTTAGAATATAATATAATAATAATAAAGAATATAATATATAAATATTCCTTTAGAATCTTCCAGATTCATTTTTGATAGTTTTGGAAATCTTTTTAAATATTCTCTTAAAATTAATTTTTTTAAATAAAAAGTCATTTTCAATTTTCCTAGGAATCTCGAGAAAATGTTTTTTATTCTTTTGAATCCTTTCACATTTCTTGAAAAGCTTCTAAATTTTTTAATCTAAATCTGCAAAAATCTATATTTTGTTTTAAATTAGGCCGTGGGCTATTTGCATCAAAATTTCAGTACGAATAGCCGGATTTTGTCGTTATACGTAGACACTTCGTTGAAATTATTTGAAATCACTTCAAATTTCAAATTAATTTTGAATCTTTGCAGACCTTCTAAATATCACTTCAACTTACTCGAATTTTTTGTAGGAAAAATAGGTGTTCAGTATTTATTACAAATCAAAATTCAACAACTTTACTTGTAAATTAAATTTTTTAAATAGAAAAATTAAAATTGTAACGTTCAAAGTTTAGTTTTTTTGTTTAGTTTTGAATATTTGATTCATAATTACTTATTTTAAATGAACAGGCAAATATTTATAAATATTAAACAATTGTTCTTTTTCTTAATTAAAAATTTCAAATTTTAGACTAAAACTAAAACAATATTTTTAATTCAAGAAAAGCCTCCAATTATGAATATATTTATTTTGAAGTTATTTTTAAATTGAGAATAGTTTATAAAATTTCAATCGGGCGTTTACGTCTGCTTAACTACTAGGACTTTCCAATTGAAACAGTTTAATTTTTAACGTTAAAATCTGAAAATTCTTTAATTTTAAACAGATTCCGAATCGTCTTCTAAGATCAATTATTATTTACTGGTTAATCCGTAATGTGCAGTTAAATTTTTTCAATCATAATTTATATTCAGAGTTGTTAAAATAAAAATGTTTTTTATCCAAAATTGTAGACTTCAAACACTTCTAATTTTTAATTTTTGAAGTCTTCGAAACCACATTTCAAAATTCTTTAAATGGAGAATATACGCTTAAAAACTAAAATCTGAAACGGAAAATGTTGAAGTGAAAGATTATCGAATTACGCATTGTAAACTGAATGATATCATAATTGAAAATGATGAAAATTCAAATAATTATTTTTAAAAACTGTTGAAATCAAACTTGAACAGATTTTTTTTCTAAAAATTTGTAAAAAAACCCGGTCAAAAAATAAATTCACCCCGGTTCTTACCGGTCTCATAAAATTCCCTATTTTTTCAATCATATGCATATTTTGTTTTATAACCTTCATTAAATTGTATGCATAATTTTCAAAAATGTTCAAGTTATTGGAGAAGAAGTGTTAAATGTGAGACACCAACTTCTTTTAAAATACCTGTCGAGATGCGTGGTATACGCAACAATGGTACTGTAAAATGTTTCGGACGCCTTTATTTTAATGAAATAAATCGTATAAAATAACTAATTTGTTTGTGTCATTCAGGTAGACATTTTTGATTTGTGAAAATAATATTAAATTTTTGCTAATTCAAACCAAACATTTGTTTCTTTGAATCACATGATATCAAAGAAATTTTTTGTCTCATCTAAACAACCATTTTTCTCAGTGTGCATATAAAAATGCTCATACCATGTAAGCTGGTGTTTAACGGCAAATAAATTCTTTATTATCTTTTTAACACTTCAATTTGTTACACTTCACTTTGAAAAACGAAATTTTTATGTAAAATCTCATGATTTCATATGAACACTTTTCTTTAAAAAAAAAACATAATTATAAAACTAAAAAAGGAATTATTAAAGAGTAAGGGCTCACGTTGTAAAAGACATTTTGATAAGTCAAACTAAGACAAAAGATTCCAGCATAGAACTCTAAAAAATAACATTTTCTAATTTTTCAGTCTTTAATAACAAAATAACGTCAGTATGAAATAGCAAAGTTTAGTTTTAAATTCACATCTAAATGTTAAGACCTTAAATTCAGGGCATCCCAAGAAGAAGTAAACTAATAGAAAATCCTCCAGAATATGGTGGTGTAAAAAACTAAATTTCTTCATTTTTCTTATTTTTCGACCACTGATAACAACAAAATATCATTACACTATACATGTAAAAATTTATTTTTCATTTCAATGTTATTTTTTACGATTAAAACAAAAACTACGCATCCTATCAAATAATAAATTGTAACAAATTTTTTGATCTTTTTTTGTGAACAACTTTTGTCTATTGATTTTTTTCGTATCTTGTGTCGTTTTTCCAAAAATTTTAATTTTTTAAATGTTATTTTTTACTATTAGAACAAAAACTACACGATCTATCAAAAAATGAATCATAACAAATTTGTAGATCTTTTTGGGGTGAAAAACTTTTGTTCAATAATTTTTTTCGTATCTCATGTCGTTTCGCCAAAAATTTTATTTTCAAAACTTTAAATGTTATTTTTTTACGATCAAAACAAAAACTGCACGTCTTTTTTTAAAGTAATTTACAACGGATTTCTAGATCTTTTTTGGGTAAACGATTTTTGTCTATTCCTTTTTTTGTATCTTGCGCAGTTTGACCGCAAAATGGAATTGTTGATTTTCTAGTATTTTCTTTATTTAAAACCAGAATCGTTGGTCGAAAATGGCTGGTTTACAAACTCGATCTTTATTTTTGGTCCCTTAATACATGTGCCAAAGAGCAATCCAATACGATTAGTCTTTTAAAAGTTATCGATATCAGAGGCGACAACAACAACGATGACAGACACCATCATAAAACCCGTTTTTTTTCGGATTCAGGTCTTAAAACGTAGAAATTTAATTAAATCCGTGATAGCCAGTTTTCACATAAAACTAATTCCTTCTTATTATGATGAGAATGTAAAAATTTCCAATTACATATAAAGCTTCAATGAGAAATTATTTAATTCCTAATGTTCACAATGAACTTGGTACCGTTTTTCATGTTTTGCTTTTCAAGTTTGAAAGTCTCAGTGTGATTAACATTAAGAGTAAGTAAAGAACTAGTAAGAAAAATGGAAAAAGGCGTTAAGCCTAATTTTTCTTCAAAAAGTCGATTATTTTTAATCAATTTTTTAATGTTTGAACAGAATTTTGTTTAAAAGGAAAACTATGGTAGTTTTAATACAAAGTATGTAATTAAAAGCAAATTTGTAGATCTATTTTACTCGAATTAATTTTGACCTTAAACAGTTGACTGTGACCTTCTGATACCAAAAAATGATGACATCAGCTCCAGACTGATTTCAAAACTAAACTAGGGTACGCATATTTTCAAATCTTACGTGTTGCTGTCGGTTCTTGCCCTTCACGCACACATATTACGTGCTACTTTTCAAGTTTAAGATAAAAAACCTCGATAGCTTTCATTTTTCCTTCGTGTTTGGTTAGAATATTTCCAAGACGTGATTTTTTGTAAACATTGTGCTTGCATAGTTTGCATAGTTTTGCCGGAAAATATAATTATTTATTTTTAATAGCATTTTTCACGAATAAATGTTCCAACAATTATTATAAAAAATTTCATTTTTGAACATATAATACTTTCATTTTTGCAGAATCACTTCCTTCCATCTCATAAATAATATTATTACAAAACAATTTCCCTTAGATAACACATAGTAACGGTTATCATTGTATTTATCACTTCGCATAAATAAAATCACTGTTTTTTGGCTTTTTCAAAACATAAATGGTGTTTTTTCTCTGCCGAATATAATTTTTAAGGTAAAAATAGAAAGAAGTCTGAACTGTGAATTTTTCAAAAAGAATTTTGACAAATAATAATTATGTTGTTGAATGGCAGATCCATTGTGTTAGGATTCTTTAGGCGAAAGAAATGACTCTGCAGAAAAGAACATTTTACTTCGCTAAAAACTGTTTATTACAATTAAAATTGTTGTTGAAAGATAATCTATTGTGTTAAGATATTATTTTCTAGGTGAAAAGAAATGATCCCGTTGTAAAGAATTGTTTTAAAAATAACTGTGCAGTAATTAATTTCATACGACATTCAAATAACAAACTTTTGAAAGTTTAGATGGCGTTGAATGCGCCTATGTTAAAGTTATTTTATTGGACGATGTATGCTAGAAAGTCCAGGGTTTTTCCAGAAAAATCATCGTTTCGAAATCTTGCGTTCAACTCAACGCCAAATTTATTCAATTTTTCCCAAAACTGTTTTAAAATTATAAAACAAAATCATACTCTTTAAATCTAGACCAAAGATACAAATATATATTACACAATTGCTGAGTAATCATAAAAATGTTTACTCATGGAATGGAACTTTTTGTGAAGCTAAAATTACGAGATTCGTCGCGTGCGTTAATTTTTCATCATAATAATTTTTTTTTCATGGAGGTCAAAAATAAACCTCATTCATTCATCAGAAATCATGCCCCATATGTACTCCTTTTTGAATTTTGAAAATCTGATCATTATCTTTTACTTATGATAATATTATTAAAAGTTATTCATTTTCTAATAATAACAAGAGAAGCATTCTTTCAAATCATGTAGCCTCATTATAGCAGAAATGTTTTAAATAAAAAAATTTTGCGCGACTGTAGGTTCTCGCGCTTCGCGCTTGATAAATTATTTTCCTCGCGTTACGCGCTCGGTCTATGTATTTCCCTTGCATTTGTGTGAAGGCCTTTCAAAATTAAAGGTAAAAGCATCGACAACTGTAATTTGATAATTGTGAATTCTCTTTTGTTAAAGCTCCTTGGGCTTTAACGAACACATTCTCATCACGCATCTCGTGCTTCGTACTTGATTTTCTCGAAAATCCTAACTTTTTTACATTATGTTCAACTCTATTATATCAAATGTATATTATATTTATTTCTGTACCTCGGTCTGGGGTAGCTTATTCAGATATTAGAAAATGAAGTACAAGTTTTATTTTTCATGATTACTTTAATATTTTTAAATTTTTATCAAACCTTTTATTGCAACTCCTGTTGTTTTGCTATACATTTAATTTGTTTACTCTTAAAGTTATTTTTTACTATTTAAACTAAAAATATACATCCTAGCGTAGAGTGGTTATAAGAAAATTTGTAGATATAATTTAGATTTGTTTTTACTCTTTTTTGGAAGAGCAACTTTTGCCTATTCATTTTTTACATAGCTTGTGTCTTTTGTCGAAAAATTTAATTTTTTTATTTTCAATGGTGTTCTTTACGAATAAAACAAAAACTACACATCCTAATCAAAAATGATCGACAAAAAATTTGTAGCTGTTTTTTGTGGGAATAACTTTTGTTCCACTATTTTTTTTTCGTAGCTGGTGTCGCTTGTCCAAAAATTCAATTTTTTTATTTTTAATGTTCTTTACGAATAAAAGAAAAACTACCTGTCCTATGGAAAAGTGATCAATTACAAATTTGTAGATCTTTTCTGGATGCACAATTTTTGTTGATAGATTTTTTTTTATTTTGCATAGTTTACCGCAAAATGGAATTTTTCATTTTTTTCATATTGTGCGTTGTTTGGCTTAAAATGTTCATTGTCGTTCTTATTTTTTATTTTTAAAATGCTATAACTCTGATAATTTTTTTTTTAGCAAAAAAAGTCATTGACATAAATTGTACGAATTTCCGTATGCTATAAATACGCGTACATAAAATTTTCAAATCTTGAAAAAAATGGTCTCAAAAATTTTGAAAATGCTTCAACTTTTGAAATTTTTATCCAAAATAGCTGTTTAACGAACTCATTCTTTCTTTTTAGGGCCTAAAAAGTGTGCCAAAGCAAAATCCAATCTCATCAATCTTTCGAAAGTTATCGTGCCTACACGATACTACAGACTACAGACAGACAGACAGACAGACAGACACCTGCGTGAAAACCTTTTTTTCTGAGTCAGGGGGTCTTAAAACGTGGAAATTTGATGAAAACGGACTAAGGTGAATTTTACATAAAACCAATACCTGCTCATTAGGATGAGAATGTGAAAATTAATGATTACACTTGCTTTGGGATCTAACCTTGTTCCGATGTGAAAAGCAAAATTTGTACTTAATTTTATGAATTTTATAAATGTTTAGGAACAATTTTCTAGAGTTAGAGGTACACGCGAAAGGTTTCACAAATTATGATTATGAAGCGAAATTGTCTAAACTTTCAAACGGTTGTTCTTGCAAAGTCGTGGATTTAGTTTCTGCACAGATATTCACCTTTGTGAAACATAGATGTTCCAACGGTCAATATAATTGTACAAGAACCAGTGTATCATGAGGAACTTTTCGTTTAGTTTTCAGTCATGATTAATTGTTAATTGTACGTAATTTTTCAACCATTTCTTTTAAACATTCAATAACTCATTAAACAAATGTAACGTTTTTGTGAAAAAAATGAATTGTTCTTATTCCTAAAGTCGTCTATTCACAGCGTCTGATCACCGTATATTAGTTTCCACTGTACGAGTAAAGTTATTTTTCATGGAATTACAAGAACAAGTATTCAGAATAGTCAATTTATGTAAAAATGTTATAACGTAACAAAAGTACTCAGTTTACGTTTCCAAAGCGAGGAAAAACCAAAATGTGATGCTACTAGGCTTTGCAAGTGCTTCAACATATATAGGGCATGATACGCGGTTGCTAAAATGTGTCTTAGTTTTACATATCATTTATAATCTAACTGTTATCATCATTATAAAATACTTTTTCACACGGAAATTGCTCGACCCACTGTTTCCTACCGAGTCTTAACCAAATGCTGGTTATTAGCAAATTATTTATATTCATTTATTTTTTCATCATATTCTCAAAAATATTTTTTCTATTTTTCGCATTTCCTAATTTATGGAGATTGCTCAACGTTTTGGACTTAGTGTGTTCGCATTTATATTATTCATCCCTGAAGTTTAAAACAAATCTCTGCACTGGTTTCTCAAATAATTGAGAATTCCCACTGTCTACAGCGACCCAGTGATGGCCACTATCCGCTACTGAAAACTAAACAGGAACAAGGTATAAAAAATATAAAAAAATTTGGTCTATTTTTTATTAGGTCAATAATTTTGACATTTGCATTTCTTAAAACCTCAAAGATCTAGCCATATTATTTTAAAAAGATGATGGTGAATGGAAAACTCTGACTGTATCAATTACCAAAAAGAGTATGATTTCCTATTGTATTTCTAAATTAAAAATTCAACTGCAAAAATTGTTTCATTCTTTGTTTCTCATATCTCTAAGCAATGTACTGAATAATAATAATTATAATAATCGTCATACGAAAAAAAATTCCATTCGAAAAGTTCTATAAAAAATCTCTCTTAAATTTTTTGATATTTTGATCCAAAAAAGTATTGAACTAATTGTATATTCTTGGAAATACTCAAAAAGGCGTGGAAAATATCGAAAAATGAGGAAGGAATTTATTTTCAACTCGTTGAGAGAAAATATTTTCATTTGGATCTTTTTCCCGAAACTCGCATATTTAAAAAAATATACAAAACAGTTTATTTTCCGACTATTTCGTTAATTTTTTAATTTTGAATATTTGTTTCCCAGATTTCAAAACAATAAAAAAACACCTAATCAGAATCAAAATAGGAAGTTTATTATTTTACGCTTACGATTTATTAAAATGGTATAGTCATGCACCATATAAAAATTAGTTTGAGCGCATGACATTGTATTCATCAAAAGCAATCATCACCTCAATACTCGTATGAGCATCGGTAGGATACACAATGAATAACCTGTGTTTATTTGTTCGTTATATATCTAACCTTCTTCAAGAAAAAAGAACTTCCTATCATGTGCATTCCGTAGAACTCCATGATCTGCAAAATTCATCACAACAATTTATGGGTGACACAGAAAAACATATTTTTATTAAATGATGAAGTTTCATATTTGAAGGTTCATCCTATCATGTGCATTCCGTAGAACACCATGATCTGCAAAATTCATCACAAAAATGTATGGCTGACACAGAAAAACATATTTTTATCAAATAAGGAAGTTTCATATTCGACGGTTCAGAACAATTTTCAGGTATTTTTAAATTTTCGAGTTGTTTGCTTAAATTTTTGCATGAAAACTGAATTTTCTTTTTGGAAAAGTCTAATTTAACTATAAATTGAACACAATAATGATTGTGAATTCGATCTCGGGAGTTCCCACTTTGTTTTTATTTATAATTTTAAATAGTGATAATTTTATGAGTACTTTGTTCCCCTTCTATTATTAATTAGCAAACATGTTATATTTTCTTTCTTACGAAGGAAGTATTAATGAATTTTTTAATTTCAGATTTCAACGAGTTCAACGAATTAGGGAGGTTTTCTCTATTCTTGTACCAACATTGAATTACATTACTGAAAAAAGTTTTACTGCAAAAAACAAAATTTTTAAATATTATAAATTGCCGTGAATTCCTCACTCTGTAATCA
>CAKNYM010053407.1:182112-223490 GCA_932195095.1 Andricus curvator
CGCTGAGGAAAATATCTCAGAAATAAGAAGATCAAAGATTGAAAAACAGAATGGAAAAATGTGCACGTTTTAATTTTTAAAATGCATTTTTATCAGTAGATAGATTTTGATTCATCATTGGTGGAGTCCACGTCAACTGATCACGGAAATTTCCGTGTCGGAATGGGATTTGGCTGATAATTCAGGATATATGATTACTTGGTGGTGAAAAAAATCCCACCAAATATTTTTCGAAAATACGAAACAATGGCGGAGATATTGGACTGAGTTTTTGGACCACTTTTTTTCCTGACGTATCTTGGGTTCTAATTGACAGATTTGACTTCTCGACGTCTGAATTGACTGGTTTTAAGATATATTTCAAAATAAAGAAATAAAACAAAAATAATTTTTTTTTCGAAAATTTGGTGAAAAAAATAAAAATGAAAAACGCGTTTCCTAAAAAATTCCATTTTTTTATTCATTTTATTTTTCTGTCATAGGAATGTATACATGTGGTCTACAAGTCCTGAAATTATGGAAGTGCGCTTGCCACTGGTTTTCGAGAAAAAAATTTAAACGTCAGGTCTTCTATGGTGCGGCGCAGCTCAGTAGGATAAATAAAAGTGTCTGTGGACAAATTCATTTTCAAAGTACAATTATTTTCAACAAGTTTAAATTTATTCATGAATGACAATTAATAAAATTCTGCATACACTGTTCACATCCGATTTTCTAAGAAATGTTTTCAATACTTTTTTATTTCAAAAACAAAAGGACAACAACCAAAATATTTGACTTTTGTAGAATACCGTTCGTTATAAAATATTCAGATTTATTCAATAAGAACTACAATCAATGACACAACAATTTAGAAATGTTTTTCAGTAGAACTGTAGACATTTTAACATTTATTGAATTTGTTATAAACAATAAGCGGATGAAAAGAATTTCGTGGGTATTAGCAATGTTTGGTCACTTAGTTTTAACTAAATTTTCACAATATATAGACGAAAGGGGTTTGTGAGTTGGATGAATAAAAATTAAAGAATTATTTATTATAATATAGTGAACAAATTATTATTTTTTTATTATTAGTAAAGCGGGTGAAACGCGCAAGATTCGCCGTATCAATTGATTACTTGCCTGAAAATTGATCATCATTGTTTGGGTGCAAAGGTTACTTGCTTTAATAGTCATTACAATGTTAATGATAGCAAATTTTTTGTGAATAGTGACATATAATTACATTTTTATCAATTGACCAAATGGGAGCAAAGAGTCATTGGCAGTTTATTCCAACATGAAAAATGTTTTTTTAGTTTATAAGATGTGATAATACGACGAGAAAACTTTATTTATAAAATTGTTGATAACAATAATAATTGTTTGTCATTGTCCAAGAGTTCTAACAACGGTTGGAATTGAGTTATGTGCAGTTAATTATGTTTATAAACTCTATCTACTATATAACAAATTATTTATTAATTTTCAATAATTAAACTCACAAACCCCTCTTGTGTATACATTGTAAAAATTTAGTTTAAATTAAGTGACCAAACATTGCTAATACCCACGAAATTCTTTCCATCCGCCTATTTGTTTATAACAAATTCAATAAATGTTGGAATGTCTACAGTTCTACTGAAAAACATTTCTAAATTGTTGTGTCATTGATTCTAGATCTTATTGGATGAATCTGAATATTTTATAACGAATGGTATTCTTCAAAAGTCAACAATTTTGTTTGTTCTCAATTTGTTTATGAAATAAAAAAGTATTGAAAACCTTTTTTAAAAAATCAGATGTAAACAATGTATACAGAATTTTATTAATTATCATTCATAGAAAAATTTAAACACGATGAAAATAATTGTGGTTTGAAAATGAATTTGTTCAGAGACACTTTTATTTCCTCTACTGAGCCGTGGAGCGCCATAGAAGACCTGACGTTCGAATTTTTTTCTCACCAAAGAAAATTTTTTTTTTTTTTAATTTTTCAATTTTTAAATGTATCTTAAAACAAGTTTTAGACGTCGAAAAATTAAATTGGTCAATTAGAACCCAAGATACGTCATTTAAAACAAAAAAGTTGTCCAAAAACTCAAAGTCCCATATCTCCGCCATTTTTTTGAATTTTAGAAAAATATTTGGTGGAATATTTTTTTAACCACCAAGCAATCATGTTTCTTGAATTACAGTCAGATTCCATTCCGACACGAAAATGCCCGTGTTCAGTTGACGAGGACTCCACCCATTCTTATCAATTGTTTTCTAGTGCATTATTTTCAGTACAGAACCCTGAATTGTTCAAAATATTTCTCTGAGTAAGCTAGAAAAAAATAATTAAAAAACCCCGAAAATGATTTTTTGAAAAACCTACTATCTCTGTTTTTGTTTCCTTAGACTTTTAAATTTGTTTCTACTGTATGTTTATCAGTTGAAAACTCTCAGATGTTCAAAAAAAATTAAATATCAGCTTAAATAGATTATAGTGTAAAACAAAAGAATGTCAAATAATTATTATTTATGAAAATGACAAAATTACGAAGAAAACTATTTGTTTAAATACGCAATTTACTAACATGTAAAACCAAGTCATATAACAGTCAATTGAAAATAAATTACACTTTATTAGAGGCTCCTAATATACGCTACTTATTATTATAGAATATTTTTTCGATTTCAAATTTTTTTTTGAACAACCGCAGCTAACATACTTTTCTCTAAAACGCCATTTTACGTATTATATTATTACCTTATTAAGATGACTTCTATAAAGTTAATTATTTTTTTGTAGAAAAGTCTCCTATTATATTTTTGGTCGAAAATTGATCTTTTTTGTTTAACTATTTTACTATTTCGTTGATAATTTAATTAGAATGTTGAAAATTCGAAAATTTTGTTTAACTCATAATTTTCGGTTAAAAATTCAACAATTTGGTGGAAAATTAACTTTTTTGTTCAAAATTCAACCATTTTGTAGAAAATTTATATTTTTAGTTCAAAAATTGAACAATTTGGTCGACATTTTTTTTCTTCTTTGACTAAAAAATCTGTTTTGGTTAAACATTCATCCTTTCTGTTTAAAAATCCATCTCTTGTAGCAGCAATATCATATTTTTTGGTAAAAAACGCAACGTTTTGTTAGAAAAATAATCTGTTTCGGTTGAGGCTTCAACTATTTTATTGAAAATTCAACAATTTGATTGATACTTTTGTTCTTTCTTGACTGAAAAATGTTTTTTGGTTAAAATATCAACTTATACATTTTTCGTTGGAAATTGAAATACTTGGTTATAATATTATATCTGAAAATTCTTTTATGTTCAGTATGCCAGTAGTCGAAAAAAATATATTAACTTATATAAATCTGGTCAACACTACAATATTAGATATAGAATATACTAGGTTGAAATTTGGACTACTATGTTCAAAATTCATTTTATAGGTTGAAGATTCATCATTTTAGTTCAAAATTCTTTTTTTTTTTTGTAGAAATTTTATCTTCTTGGTTAAAAATTCATGTTTTTGGTTGATAAAAAATGGTTTTCTAAAAAAAATCGTTTTTTGGTCTAACAATTTAGCTGTTTGGTTGAAAATTCAACTGTTTTTAGTTGAAGTTGAATATTTTTTGACTGAAAATACGACTATTTATTTGCATATTCATCTTTGTCGGTTTATATTTAAAATATTTCATTAAAAATACACCATCTATTTTGCTGAAAATTTAAATACTTTGTCAAAGTCATCTTTTTTGGTTAAAGATTCATCATTTTAGTTGAAAATTCATCTTTTCGGTTGGAAATGTTTCTATTTATGTTGAAAAATCGTATTTTTTTAGCTTGACAATTTAACAATTATTCGAATTTGTTTTCTTTTCTCACTAGAATTTTTTTGTTGTTTTTCAAAAATCAACTATTTTGTTGAAGGTTCGTCTTTTCTGGTTAGAGATTCATCATTTCAGATAAAAATTCATCTCTTTGATTGAAAAATCGTCTTTTTTGGTAGATGATGAATCTTGTTGCTTGAAAATTCAACTATTTGGTTACAAATATATCTATTTTCTAAAAATACAATAATTTTACGTTAAATATTAGAAATTTCAAACGTTTCAATTTGAATTAATCATACGCACCGACATTAATTTTATTTAAAAGAATTTATTCCCCTATTACTGTGAAAAATCTCGATAATTTGCCTGTTTTGAGAACATTTTCGCCTGTGAAGCCTGCTACCTCTCCAAAGTTTTTTAATTTGTAACCACGGAATTGATTTATCTTTCGGATTTAGTTTTTACATTGAATCATCATCCATTTTTTCGCCGTCGACAATGTCCTTTAAATAAGAAAAAATAGCATATAAATCGTTTGGAAAATATTTGAGTTTGATGTCATCAGAATTTATTCTTTCAAAGTGTTTTGTTTTCCAATGCCCTGAATTTCTGTTTATGATTCCTAAAAAGTGAATCGCAAGGTTGTAAAAAATGCAGAAAAGGGGGTCAAATTCTCGATTTTAGGTGTTTTAAGGGATTTTTCTATTCTAAGGGGAAAAGGGGATTAGGTAAAAACGTGTCGGACTGTGATCCCTGAATTATTTAATTTGCTCAAGAAAACAATGATGGAAAAACAATTGGCATCTAGGGTAAGTGAGAGCACTAATTCTTGACACCTTAGCCCAATTATATTGGCATGCCAAGAATCGGAGTGAATTTATTTTATTTCAGATAAATATTTCATTGCACTAGATAATTAATGTACGCTTATATGTAAAAATGATAGTATAAATTAATGAATTGGCGTAAAAAATGATAAAAAATGTATTGACTAAGAAATTAGCAAAGGGTGCTAACAATTGGGGGGGGGGGGGGAGAATTGGAACTCTTACCCTACATGGAAAGATGTGAATGTAGTTATAATTTCTAATGTATCAGTTATGTAATTTTCTACTGTTCCTCCATTTTGCAATGCGCTGATACCCTTTTCGGATCAGAAAGTGACAGCATGGGATTTAGTGTGTACTGGTGCATTTATGAAGCCAATAGAGATTATCTGTCAAAGAAAAAAAATAATTTAAAATATTATATCATACTTTTTTCTGCTCCTCCTCCTCCTTCTTCACAACCTCCAGAATATTATAAGAGATCAAGAGAGAGACACATAAATTATTCAATTATTCCACCTGGTAGCCAAGAAAATGAGACTACCAGACCTAGATCCATAAACTACATCTTGAGTTGTATGAGCCGTATCTATCATCTCGATGTTTCCAAACTCTTTCTAATGCTAATACAGGATTAACACCTACTATATCAGTATCTGTCTCTAACCAAGAACCCCTCTCTGAAAAATATACTAGAGGCGAAAGTAAAACTTATCTATAAAACGAGAAGGTCCTAAACTAAGTAGAACAACACCTGTATAGCTGAGCTCCATGAACGAGGGGTCGACCGCTCTGATTTTTCATGTATCAGGAATATATTCCCTAAAGAATATTCGGGAATATATAGAATATATCGGAATATTTGGGAATACAAAGAATATGAAGAATATTGGAATATGTGGGAATATGAGAAAATATGTAGGAATATGAGAGAATATCAGAAAATATTAGAGAATATCAGGGAATATGTAGAAATATGAGACAATATTTCAGAATATATTTAAATTATGTATATTAAATTACATATATATAGGTACATATTTTATATATATTAAACTCACAGTTTAATATCACATGATATTTAAAGTGTTATTCTTTGGTCTATACATTTTTTTAAAATTTTTGTTCGAAAGTTCATTGTTTTCAGTAGAAAAGTCTACTAATAAATTTTTGGTTATGAAAGTGAATCATTTTGTCGAAAATTCAACAATTTTGTTCAAAAGTCACACTTCTTGGTTGAAAATTCATCTGTTTTGTTGAGAATTTGCCTTTTTGGTTAAAAAATTCCACAATTGAATTGCAATCAAAATTATTTTGTTAAACATTCATCTTTTTGGTTTGAACATTCATCTCTTTCTGTGAAAATTATAGTTAATAATTAATCTGTTTCGATTAAAAATTAACTTTCTTGTAAAAATTCAATTGTTTTGTAGAAAATTCGTATTTTTGGCCTAAAAATTCAACAATTCAGTAGAAAATTCAAATATTTGGGTAAAAATGTATGTATTTTGTTGGAAAATCGTCTTTTTGATAAAAAATCAATTTTGTTGGTTAAAAATTCATTCTTTAACTGAAAATTCAACTATTTAGTTGAAAACTCAAATCATTGGTTAAAAATTTACTTTTTTGTTGACAATTCAACTGCTTTGTAGAAATTGCATTATTTTGGCTTGGAAATTCAAATATTTGGTATTTTTTTGAAAATTTGTTTTTGGTTTGTAAAATCCAACTGTTGTTTATTTTAAATTAAAACTTGTTTTATGAAGTATCAAATATTACATGTTTCGTTGAAAATTCATCTTTTTAGGTTGAAAATTCAACTCCTTGGTCGAAAGTTGAACCACTTCCTTAAAAGTTTATTTCATTTCTGTAAGATTCATAATTTTAGTTGGAAATTCGTATTTTTGCATTAAAAAGTAATTTTTTTAACTGAAAATTCAATTGTATTGTAGAAAATTCGTTTTCTTTTTCATTCAAAAATAATTCTCTTAAATGAAAATGTAACTATTACATTTTTGGTTAAAATTGATCTTTTTAGTATAAAAATGCAATTATTTATTTAAAAAATTTTGAAATGAAACAAATATAAACTAAAAATTATTCAAATAAAATGTGGACTAACATCACATTCATTGTTCAAACTATTTAGTTAAAATGTATGGGATTTTTTGGAAAATTCGTCTTTTCAATAGAAAATAAATCTTGATGGTTGAAAATTCAAGTATTTGGTTAAAAATTTATGTATTTTGTTGAAAATTCGTCTTTTCTGGTAGAAAATTAATCTTCTTGGTTGAAAATTCAACTATTTGATTAAAAACGTGTGTATTTTGTTAGGAATTCCTCTTCTTAAAATAAGCTATTATTTAACAAACATACGCATTATTATTTTATTTCTCACCTTGAATTACAAATTGCGCAATTTGTGATATGGATGTTTGTTAACTTGCAGTAATCATTACCTCACTAAGTGAAAAGTTGACAAAAAGGTTAAAAGCTCAGAAAAAACCACAATTTTTTAGCACTTATCTAGGATAAGATGATTATAAACAATAATAAATCGTTTCAACAACTGTTTTTGCTAACTTGCATTATTTATTCCTTCACTACGTAAAAAGTGGTAAAAAGTTAAACATTTCAGAAAAAACACATGTTTCTAGCATTATTCCAATTGAATATTATTAGAAATAATAATAAATTCTTCAAACAGTTGATTTTATTAACTCAAATTAATTACTCACATCACTCTAATTGAAAATTTGAGAAAAAGTGTAAAATAAAAAAGAAACTGCAATTGAATATTCAACGAAAAGTGAATTTTTCTTTAAAAAAACGGGACTTTCGAACTCTATTCTAAGAGCAAATTGCTCAAAACAATAATGAATTGTTCAAACGATTTATGTCAATATCTGATTATCAGTATAAAGTAGTATTTTATGTATCAGAAACAATTTGCATACGAAAAACCCGCAACAAATCATAATTAGCGCCAAAAACTCGCAGAACCCATTTTTTCACTTATGGGGTTTATTTTGGACGCTATGAAACATACTCATGGGAGTGATATTTATAAAATAATATTTTATTATTTAACAGCCATACTACGCTGAAAAACCCAGTTCTCGTCCGATCACTGAAGTTAAGCAGCGTTGGGCGCGGTTAGTACTTGGATGGGTGACCATTCGAGAAAACTGAGTGCTGTTGGCACATCGTGGGTGTGGTGAACCCACACTTGTAGTTATTTTACTACAAGCTATCCACCTAGAAACACTACCCGAATCGGGTAGTGTCACGCCTACCCTGAAAGGGAAATGGCTTAATGGTATACATACATGGCTGATTGTGAAGATAAATGTTTTTTTTCAACTCGATTCGGCTAATATTGACGATTCTGAATAAAATTCACAAAAACGTCTTTTTTTATTATGGGAAATACGTGTTAAACTTAATATGCGATATGCGGTATGCATAAAAATTCGAGAAAAAAAATTTTGGTTCACCCTACTCTACATGCCAAAGTTGGGATCACTGGGCAAAGACACCAGGTAAAAAGCTATACGAATACAACTGTACAGATGGGAAGGAATTGGGGAATATAATATTTCAGAATATTTGTGAATATTTAGGAATACTTCGGAATATGTAGGAATACGAGGGAATATTTGGGAATATCAAGAATATCAAGATTACCCGTGGAGAAATTGCCCAATTTGATCCTGATTCCCGACGTGGCCCCGATCGGGTTAGCCCAATGCGGCCCTGATCATGGCTACTGATCATGGCCCTGTCTTAATTAGTGAATATTCAAATAATTTTCATTCCAGTGACTAACCTAAAGTTAATTAGTTAAATCTAACTTCTCATATGCGAAGAATATAAGAAACAAGAAAAAACTAAAAAAAGCTTTAATTCATTTGAACAAAATGTCTAAAAATGTATGTTTACGGGCGCATTAAATTATTCAATAAATATACAATTATCAAGTTAGTATTAATTATTGTAGGTATTTTTTAAATCTTTTTAGAGTTTATAATTATATCGATTTGAATTTGCCGCGCTAATCTCAAATGTATTCGATTAGTCTTCCGTTCGATTATTTGGCAACGAAAGGACGAAAGGAAGACAAGTTTGTAAAAGTGACGAACAGTAAACAGATAAACCGGTAGAGTCATGCTTTAAATAATTCTCAATTCACCTCGTTAATCATTTACGAAAAGTTTTTAGACCGGGGTGAGGTGTTCATATCAAACTAGAATTATCCAGCTCTCTAAGATTTCCGACAGTGAACTTCGAGAAAGCGTCGACAACTTTTTGGCATTATAACCTCACATTTTTATACTTTGCTCCACGTGCAAAAAAACTTTTCAATCAAATTGTCGAATTTTCAAACAAAAAAGATTAAAGTTCAATCAAATATTAGAATTTTCAAGAAGAAATTTTTTAGAAAGCAGTTGATTCTTGATCAAAAAAGTTTATCTATATCCAAAAAAGCTAACTTTTCTACAATGAAAGCTGATTTTTCGACAAAAGAGTAAAGTTTTTAAGCTGAAAAGTCTAATATTATAGGAAACAGTGACTTTAAAGTAAATAAATGAATTTTTAACAGAAAAGGTCATTTTCAATAAGAAAGATACATTTTTAACAAGCTAGTTGCATTATCAACCACAAAGTTGAACTTTAAACAAACAAGAATAATTTTATACCCACAAGGATATGACTTTTCAACAAAATATATGAATTCTTAACAAGATAGTTGAATTATAAACCAAAATGTTGAACTTTCAACATACAAGGATAATTTTCTACCCAGAAAGACGACTTTTCAACAAAGATCTTAAATTTTCTACCAAATAGTCGAATTTTCATCTTATTAAATATACATGATAAAGTTTAAAATGAAAATGGAATATTTAAATTTTCAGATAAAAACACTGATAAAAAATTAACTTTGAGTAAAAATACCAATTTTCAAAAAATGGTTAAATTTTTAACCAAAAAGATAAATTTTCGACTGAGAAGATTGATATTTTATCAGAAAAGATGACTTTTCAACAAAATACATGAATTTAACGACAAGTTTCAGAATATTTTTCAAAATATTTATGTCAAGTTTATTGTTCAATACGTTACAAGGATAGTTGATGCGACAGATTACAAAGACTTTCAAACTCTCTGTAAAATGAACGATAATTGTTTTCAAATATTCAAATAATTAAGTTTAATATTCTTAATTAATTGTTTACTTTTTTATTAGATAAATTATATTTAAATAATATTTTTATAAATAAAAATTAGAAGGGGCCTGGTCAGGGCCAGATCGGGCCTTCCTTATGGATACCACAGTCAGGCCCTGATCGGATTAGGCGTTTTATTTCGAGTCTGGCCCTAATTGGGATACCCGATTGGGGCCAGAATTTGCCAGATCTGGCCCCAACCAGGGCCACTCTGAAATTTCTGCACCGGTATCTGGGAATATTGAAAGAATATATGAGAATATTTCGTGAGTGTATCAGGAATATCGGAGTGATCGACCCCTCGTCTATGAAGGAGAAAAACATTTTTTATTCAAGGAGGAAGTTAAACATTGGAAGGCTTAGAGCAAATAACATTTTTCTAAATTAAGTTCCTGAAACTGTTGTTATTTGTTTAATTTATCGTACGAAAATTGAATTTTATTCTTGAATGTCTATTTTATCTAGAAATTTAACACGAAAATCAAGAAAAGAAGTTGAGTTGAGTGTTTTGCGAAAATTTATTTTCTTGTAATTTTGAAACATTTTCATTGTTTTTGGAAAAATTTTGAAGAGTATGATTTGCAGTGCTAAAAGAAAGCAAATTCTGATTTTATTTTTATTTGTTCAGAAAGTGTAACATTATTTATCTAAGAATAAACAGCGGTAAAATTGGTACTTCCTGTATACCACATTCAGGAATTCTCAATTGTTTATAAAAAAATTCTAAAATTTGCTAGTCAGTCACGCATTACAGTTAATTAATATTTTTGTAATGACAATGTGCAACATTGTCCTAAATGATGAGAGATTAGAACAAGTTGACAAGTACGTATATCTAGGTAGTCTATTCACTAGCGACGGAAAAATAGATGGGGAGTTAGATAGGCGCATAAATAAGGGTAAACAGGTTATCGGTAGAGCAGGGTCCATCCTAACAAATAAAAACATATCAAAAAAAGCTAAAATGGCCATACACAATTCTATATTCGTACCGACTGTACTATACGGTAGCGAGACATGGACCTGTCAAGAAAAGGACAGGAGTAAAATTAACGCGATCGGCATGAAACCTCTGCGCATAATATGCGGGAAAACACTAATGGACAAAGTCCGAAACGAGACAATCCTCAAAGAATGTGGTGCAAAAGAGAGAATAGTTGACACATGGGAAAGAAATCAGTTAAGATGGTTCGGACATCTTGAAAGAATGAAAGATGAACGACTGACCAAACAAGTGTATAAAGGTAAAGTAAATGGCAGAATGCCCAGAGGTAGACCGCCAAAAGAATGGTTAGAATCTGTAAATGAGACATTAATCCGTAGAGACATAAGAAGCCATAGGAACACAAGAGCTTGCATGAAAAAATGCATGGACGTGAAGGAAGCTAGAGTAGTATGCCAGGACAGAAAAGTGTGGCGACAAATAGTTTGTAAACAGAGTGACAGTAGAATGAATGACGCCTGAAACAAAGATCTTGGATACTAATGGGCCCAAGTGGAGAACCATACATAACAATTCTGTGAGGCTCTTCACTTGGGGTGATCGCTAGAGAGATTGATCAGCAACCTGGGTCGGAGCAGTGTTGCGGAGTAAACGTGTCATTTAAATAAATAACACGAGAATTCCAGATCAATCTAAAATATATATACCTAACACTTATATACCTATCCACCTCATACCTATATTCCTACCTACCTTATACCTATATACCCATATACACACTACTATTCTCCAACCGAGCAAGTCACGCCTACCCCGAAAGGGAAATGGCTTAATCGTATAATAATAATAATAATAATAATAAAAATCTAATACTATTTTACTGTTTGATTTTTAAACTACAGAAATTAAAAATGTATAAAAATGTTAATCTTATTGGGATTGGATTCAATAGAGAAGAAGCACCTAATTTTGCGAAGAACCTAACTTGGCCCAGCCGTATTTTAAAGAAATGTATACATTCTGAAAGAAGGGTCGACACCTGATTCAATCCAATTATGTATGGAGTGATAATCAGTGAAAAAATTTCACCATGTAAAAGTAATAGTTTAATGTTTATTTTAAAAATGTTAGTCAAGTTATTTTTTGATATTTTTTACTTAACATTATAGCGGACAAAAGCAATGAAAAGTAAAATATTTTGCAGTCAACTTTTCAAATAATTTTTTATCTAATCATTAGTTTAAAGGCTTGTGGATCTTTTAGTGGTTTAACTGTCAACAAAATAGCTGAATCCTCAACCAAGTTAGATTAATAATTTTAAAACAAATAGTTGCATTTTCAACCAAAAAATATTAAATTTCTACCAAGAGAGTTGAATTTCTAACCGAAAACATTAATTTTCAACCAAAAAAATCATTTTTCGACGAAAAAAAGACGAATTTGTAACAAAATACACGAATTTTCCACCAGAAAGTTGAATTTAAAACCAAAAAGGTGAATTTTCAACCAAGATGATTAATTTTCTACCGAAAAAGACGAATTTCGAACAAAATACAGGGATTTTCAACCAAATAGTTGAAGTTTTTACTGTTAAAAGATAAATCTTCAATCAAAAAAGGAATAGGTGACTTTTCTGTTGAAAGATTAATTTAAACGAAAAATTCAACACAATAATTAATTTTCAACTAAAGAGATGAATTGTCAAATCAAATATAATAAATCTTCAACCAAAACAATTGAGAAAGAGATGAATTTTCGAATCAAATCATAAATCTTCCACATAAACAATTGAGAAAGAGATGAATTTTCAATAAAAAAAGGTAATTTTAAACCGAAACAGGAGAATTTTCTACCAAAAAGATGAATTTTCTAACAAAAGTGGTGAAGTTTTAACAACAAAAGTTTAGCTTTCAAGCTAAAAAGTAGAATGTTTTATAAAAAAATTTGACTTTCAAGCCCGAAAAGATGAATTAACATGAAAAAAATTAATTTTCAACCAAAAACGATGAATTATTAAGCAAATAGCTGAATTTTTAACAGGAAAAAAATTTCTTTAACCTAATAGTTGCATTCAGAAGCAAATAGTTTCACTTTCAAGCCAAAATACAAAAAAGTTAATTTTCAAACAAGAGAGATGATTTTTCTACCAAAGAAAAAGAATTATCTATCCAAAAAGACAAATTTCCAACAAAGCAGTTAAAATTTTCAACCAAATAATACATTTTTTACCCTACAAAGATTAATTCTGAACCAAAAATATAATAGTAGACTGTTCAACCAAGAAAAATGAACTTTCAACTAAAAATAGTTGGATTTTCTTATTGGCTTCTAATAATTCAGTTCCCATTAAAACAAAAAAAAATGAAGAAAAAGGGGAAGTTTCTTGAAAATAGGGGAAAAAGCGGAATTCTTTTAAAAGGGGAATTAGAGGAAAGAGTGTGAAGTCTGATATTGAATATAATTTTCATATTATAGATATAACCATAGATTTCATCTTTGAAAAATTACTAAGAAGTGGCTTGAATGAAGTGTTTTTTCGAGTTGCGTGTTTTGAGAAAATCGCCTTTCTTTTAAAACTTTCTCAATACTCTCTGAGAATTTTTGAAAAGCATAATTTGCTCAGAAACTGTAAAAATACTTATGTAATGTGATAAGCCGACAGTAAAACATGTTTTTTCGGGGGTAATATTGAGAAATAACAAAAGTTTAAAATGTTTCAGATTATTATCGCATTAGATTTGATTTTTGTTAAATTAAATACAAATTAAGTAACTAATATTACAATGCATTATTTTTGAACTAAAAATATTAATGAGATTAAGAAACATTAAAACTATCCATTTTTTTCTTTTATCAGAGAAAAAACTTCCTCTATGAGGAAGCAAATTTATTTGATACCTATGAGGAAGCAAAATGCTCATAAAATGAGTACAAATACATAAACCCATTGTCGAAACGTCCATAGTACTTAGCAGCAGTATTTTGATCTGGTCATATTATACCTATGGCTCGGAAGTGTCCGGAAGTGGATAAATTTTTTATTTGTCTCGTTTTTCAACGCAGAGGGCTAATTCTGTGCCTAAAATGTCGGGAATTTATCCGGCTATATTATTTTTATTACCTTCAATCAATTGGTCGAATTTTCCAACAAAAAAGATTAAAACATCAACTAGAAACAGTTGCATTTTTAACCAAATAATTAAATTTTTCAGAAGTTAGTTGACTTTTCAACTAAAAAAGATGGATTTTTAACAAAATACTTAAATTTTCAACAAAATACTTACATCTTTAACAAAATAATTTGAATTTCAAGAAATTAGTTGAATTTGAAAACAAATACTTGAAATTGCAGAAAAAAAATTCCACCAAAAAGTTTCATTTACAGCCGACTAGTTAAACTTTGAAGCAAAAGAAATGAATTTTCAACAAAATAGTTGAACTTTTAATGAAATAGTTGAATTTTCAACCAAATGATCGAATTTTCTATAAAAAAATATTTAACTTCAGCCAATAACAGTTGCATTTTCAACAAAAACGTTCAATTTTGAAGGCAAAAAGACGAATTTTGTACAAAACAGTTGAATTTTCAACCAGAAAAGTTAAATTTTCAACAAAAAGATGATTTTTCAACAAAAAATGTAATAGTAGATATTCCAACAACAAAAAAACTTTCAGAAGCGAATTTTCTGTAAAGCAGTTCAGTTTTCAACCACAAAAGTTAGTTGCGTTTTCAACGAAAAAAGAGGAAATTTCAACTAAAAAAGATCAATTTTCAACCAAAAATGGAAAAGTTATTTTTTTTTATTTGAAAAAATTCATTTCTAACCAAAGGAAAAGAAAATTTTGAACAAAATAGTTAAATTTCCAACTCAAGAGATAAACCATCAATCCAGAAAATGAATGAAAAAAAAATAAGTTTAACTTCTACTCAAGTAGTTTAATTTTCCATTAAAAAGATCAACTCAGAAGAAATAGTTCAACTTTTCATTTTCAACAAAATAGTTGAATTCTCAACCAGAGAATTGATTTTGGGCCAAACAGTTGCATTTTTATACAGAAAAATCAAATGTTCACTAAGACAGATACATTTTTTAACTAGAAAGACGAATTTACAAAAAGAAAATAGTTGAATTTTAAATCGAAAAAGATTTTACTTGAATTTTCAACATCAAAATATGAAATTTCAAGAAAAAGTTATTTTTGTACAAAACAAGTTGAATTTTCAACCCGAATATACGAATTTTCAACCAAAAAGAATGACTTTTTAACAGAATTGTGGAATTTTCAACAAAAAAATAAAATATTTAACTAAAAATATTGTCCTCAGAAGAAAGAAACTGCCAAAAAAAAACAAAATATAAATAGAAGTACGAGGAAAATAAATGACTAACAAAAGTATTGTCAGGGTGGCTACAAAACATTATTTTGAAAACGCTTTAATTTTTCCCTGACAAATTTTCATTTTCCCTGCACATTAATATTCAAACACCAGAACCTTAATTTTGTAACTTTTTTAACATACAATATTTTATAAACGTAATGAACAATTTCAAATTGAAATAAAATTTTTTTTAATTTATCATCATCGAACATGGTGGGGCTGAATCAAGTTTAAATGAAAGTACCCAGTCAATTGGATTTCTTAATTGTTTATGGTAATACAGCATCACATGAATATTGTAAGATGAAAATAGAAATAATAATGAGATAGGCATTCTTTGAAAAAAGTTTATTTTTTTATTTAATTACTGAGAAATGAAGAAGCTTTCATTATATTGTATGGTAAATCTCGGTTCACATTTTTTTTAAAGATTTTTTTATCAAATTTGGTTGTGCGACATCTCACAAATATATCGAAATGAAAATGAAAATAATCGGAGAAGTGTTTTTTGAAAAAAATCGATTTTATTATTTAATTATCAGAGAATTGGTTATTAGAGGAAGTCGATTTTTATATTTAATTAAATTGAAACTGTATTATTGGCATATTTTGATAACCTAAACCTAATAACATTTTATTTATTGATTATAAATATCAACAAACAATAGTTTATTTAGGGGCATTTTGAAAATTATATTACTTTTGATTGTTATACCTAACGTTCAATTGTGAGTCGCAATAAAATTTCTCCGATGATTCTCATTTTCATCTCAAACTATTCTTGGGTAACAGACAACCACATTCAATGAAAAAAATGTATTAAAAAAATGTTAACCAACATTTACGATATAATCTTATCATAGTTTCTCAATTTCTTTGTAATTGAATGCAAAAATCAAGTTTTTCAGAAAACACACCTCTGATTATTTTCATCCGGAAATTTTCATGTGGTAACCGACAAACACATTCAATAAAAAATCCCCAAAAAAAAAAAAAGTTAGCCAATATTTACGATATAATTTTATTATAAATTTCTTCATTTCTTAGTAATTATTAAATACAAAAATTGATTTTTTTTCAAAGAGCGTCAGTCCGTTCATTTTCGTATTAATTTAAAAATTTTCATGAGATACCATATTACCACAGACAATGAAAAAACCCCATTTACTTGGAACTTGCATTCAAACTTGGTTCAGCCCCACCGTGTGCCAGTTATTTAAAGTGCCTGTTACGGGCCGTCCATAAACTACGTTACCAATTTTGAGCTATTTCTGGTCCTCTCTGGCGACCGTAGTTATGCCTTACCCCCCCCCCTCCCTCAACCCCATCGAAAAGTAACCTTGCCCAGAATTCTCTCGAAATAGGAAAAATATGGTGTTTTTTGAACAAAAATAGGGGAATGATAGGGGACGAAATCCATTTAAACACAATTAATATAAATGCCCAATTGAATTCAATATGAAACACATCAAATTTCTAAATTTTCAAGTCGAAATGTATTACATTATACCCAAAAAGATGAATTTTCAACCAAAAAAGACGCCTATTGACCAAGAATGAATTTTTTCGAAGACAGATGAATTTTTAATAAAATATTTCATTTTCAACCATTAGGTAGAATTTTCAACCAAGAAAAGATGACTTTTTTTTACCATCAGACATAAATTTTCAATCAAAGTGGACGAATTTTTAATAAAATAGTTAAATTTTTAAACAAAAAACTTAACTTTATTAAAATAGTCCAATTATCAACCTACAAGGATGCATTTCCAACCAAATGGTCGAATTTCCAAAAAAAGAGATTGAAATTCAACCAAAAACAGTTGAATTTTCAAGCCAAGTGGACGAATTTTTTAGAAGACAGTTAAATTTTCAACCCGAAAAGTTGACTTTTCAACAAAAAAGTTGATTTTTAACCAAGAAGACGAGTTTTCTACAATAAAAGATTAATTATATACATACAAAAAGACAAATTTTCAACCATTTGAATTATTTAAACGAGAAAAAAACGAATTTTCAATAAAATAGTTGAATCCTCAAACAAATATATGAACTTTTGAACAAGAAAGAAGAATTCTAAACCAAATATTCAAATTTGCTCCTAAAAGAGATATTTTTAAAACAAAAAATGGAATCGCCGAATATTCAGTTAAAAAAATGAATTTTCAACAAAAAAATGAATTTTCAACTAGTTGCATGCAACAAAGAAGGCGAATTTTCAACTGAATATTTGAATCTTCGATGAAAAAGATGAAGTTTCGACAAACAAGTTTAATGTTCTAACCAAAAAAACAAGTTTTCAACAAAATACATATAGTTCTACCTAAAAGTTAAATTGTCAACTTATGAGTGACACATTTTCCACGAAAAAGTTGAATTTTCAACTAAATAGTTTAATTTTCTACCAAATTCTTGAATTTCCAAGCCAAAAAAATGAAATTTCAACAAAATACGTTAATTTTCGACTAGGAAAGATCAATTTTCAAGCCAAGAGATGAATTTTTAACCAAAAAAATGAATCTTCACAAAAAAATTTTTTTTAACAAAGTAGTTCAAATTTTCAACCAACTTGTTGAATTTTACACAAAAAAAAAATAGTTGCAGTTTTGAACAAAATAATTACATTTTTGACGAAGTAATAGAACATTTATCGAAACAAGATGAATTCCAAATAAAAAACATAATATTCGCTTTGAAGCGAAAAAACGAGACAAAGGAGAAAAAGAGGAAGTTGCTTGAAAACGGGGATAAAAAGAAAAATTATTTTTAAAAGGGGGAAAGGAGGGGAACAGGAGAATAGAAGGAATAGTCTGAAATATGAAATATGAAAGTGCCTCTCCGTTTGCAGGGAACTTCTTTCGCAAATTTCGCGAAATTCGCCAACTTTGTTAAAACTTAAGCTGTGTCTATTCTTCCCGAAACAATGTGGGATTTGGAAAAGGAGATTGAATAGTCGTCCCGGAAAGTCGGGACGACTAGCCAAGCTTATGAAAAATATTAGACTAGTCATCCCGAATTTCGGAATGACCAGACACTTCGTAACATTTTCATCAATGTATCGAAATTAGCAAAATAGGGCAAAAATGGACCGAGTCCCATGCATTTGGTCCACTGTTTTCCCCTCAGCACTCAACGAAGTGAAGTTAGCTGGTGGTTGAAGTGAAAATACCTAATAGGATATACCGCAATGCTACGGGACATAAATGAATCTGCTTAGTTTCAATAATAACAACCTCTTGAAACAAATACAATAATAATAATACCATTTGAGGTATTTTTTCTCGTTCTATTTTAGTAGAAACTAATCTTCAACTCATTTTTAGTGCGCTTGCAAGAAACTTGAAATTGCATATAGATCAAATTCCACTTTGAAGCAAATGGAATTTCCTCCTGACCTCGATAATTCAAGTGGACAAGGCTTCTACAAAGCTTCTTTCTCACTCTTGAAATACGAGTTGTGCCATATAATTTTGTGCAGCCTTCAACCGACAAATCGCCTCTCACAATTTTTTTCCCATTTCCGTCTCGCGGGACATTAATTGCCAGAGTCCAAATTTGGCAAGAAAAGCCCTTAGTCCCGCATTGTGCGTAGACACCCCGTACATCTTGTGTGCACTATATTTATAGCTAGAGATATAAATACGCACCCTGGCAGGCGCCCAATCGAGCACGCTGGCGCTCTTAACTTCTGACTACGATCTAACCCCGTAATAGCAGCCGTGTCAGTGCAGCCTCCGACGTCTAGGCAGTCGCTAATCGAATCCTAGAAAAAAAATTCGAAAAGTCGCGAGGCCGGCATGTAAACGACGCGGCGGGGCGCAAAACGCGCGCGAAGTTGATCTTCCGGGCGGAAACGCATCGGTCCCCCGTGGAAAAAAACGTGAGGAAAAAACTTGAGAAATTTTCAGTAATTTCACATTTTTAAAGTCAGCAATCAAGCCCAGGCAATGACTGCATTCCCCTCGAGGATAAATTTAATCGCTGCATTTGGGTTAGCGACCTAACCGGCTAAGAATTGGCTCTCAAAATCGACTCATTACGTAACTAGTAAATCTAGACCAGCCAAAATTAGAGAAAAATGTTCGACTCTGTGTAGAAAGTACTTTCGAAAAAGTTCTTGGCATTTATTTTATTTGTTTATCTGTAAATTAGTGTTTATAAACAAATTTGCTCTGCGTTTTTTATATTTATGATTAGACTGCCGATTGATGTGATAATCGAAACTTAGGTTATAAAGGACGTAAAAAGTGAATTGGATTTCAGTGATTAAAGTAGTGCTAGTGAGACAGAAGAAATCCCTGAAATGACATACGCGAGTGTTTACTGCTTCCTGTGTCCGTGAAAAGAAGGATGATATCAAAATAGACTTTCCGCATATAAACCGGAAGTGCTGAATTCACGGAATCGTGTTAAAAATAGGTGTATTTCTGGAGAAGAGAATTTCCGCACTTATGTCAGATGACATTTAAAACTTGCTCTGCAATAGTGCATTATGTCGTTTTTCTGTAGTCACTTGAGATCCATGTGGAATATATGAAAACACGTGACTTCTGAAAAACGACATAATGCCTTTGTTTCAATTCTTTTCTAATTATCACGATTTTCTTCAAACTTACCACCGAGTTTTATATAAGAAGATTTTTCAAAAATTAATTTAAATGTATTTAACAGGATGACCGCAGGTCAGGGAAAAGTCATTAAAAATTTATATAAGAAGCACTTTGAGTAACTGTCAAGAATAATCAGGACTGCCACACAGTTACGCATAGTGAATTATTTTCTCAAATCACTTTTTAAAGATAAAATCACTATAGAAACTTTTTAAACCGGTAAGATCACTTTAGTCACTTTTCAATTAAAAAGATCAGTTCAGTCACTTTACTTTGGATAAATTACCCCACGGGGTTCCCCCTTTTGTAATGAGGTCTACACCTATTTCTGAATTGCTTCCATTTTTTTAGAATTTGTATTTCAAACAGAGAAATACTACAAAATTAAGTCAATAAACCTAAAATATATTTGAGTGAAGTCATTTTTGTTTTTGAAACAGCCAACTGTAACCTCGATTTAAGGATTTTCATATTTTTGAATTAGCTATGTGAAGTCATGAGTTTCATATGACATAAAGAATCGAAACTTTGAGTATAAATTTTTGTTTACTAAAAAATACGGAGAAATTAAATAAGTTTTATTTCAATTTTTAAAAATTACAAAAGTTTAAAAACTAGTTCTGCTATTAATTCCAATTATTTTTATTTCAAATAAGCCCTTATAATCTGCTTAATTGTAAGGTAAACTGTTAAATCAATTTTTAAGAACTTTTAAAAATTCCAAAGGGATTTCAAAAGATTTTAAAGGTTTTGAAATATCTTAGGGTATTTTTAATAGACTTCAATAATTTTAAGAGATTCCAAAGGATTTAAAAAGATTTTAGGACATTTTGGAAATTTTAAAGAATACGCAGTAGCTTTGAAAAATTTCAAAAGAGTTCAAAGAACTTGAACTAATTTAAGGCATTTTTAAATATTCCCAGAAATTTTCAGAAGCTTTTAAACATTTTAAGGGATTTCCAAATTTTTTAAAGGATTTGAAACATTTTAGGGTATTTTAAATGATCCCAAGGAATTTTCATTTGATTCCAGTAATTTAATGGGATTTAGAAGGATTTGAAATATTGTAGGGTACTTTAAAAGATTCCAAGGCATTTTCAAGAGCTTTGAAAGTTTTAAGGGATTTCAAAAGATTTTGAAGTATTTTAAAGATTTTAGGGTATTTTAATAGATTTTAAGGCAATTTCAAGAGATTTGAGAGTTTCAAAGGAATTTCCGAGGATTTTATTGATTTAAAGGGATTTAAAAAATATTCATGTGGCTGTAAAGAACTTCATATAATTTCGGAAGATATGGAACGATTTTACAAGATTCTACAGGTTTTGAGATATTTTAAAAGATTCCAAGGGATTTTATGAAATTATCAGGGATTTAAATTATTTTAAGGGATTTTAAAATATGTAAAGGTATTTTATTAAATTTGCTAGGATTTCAACATATATAATCAGATTTCATAGAATTTCACGGTTTTTTATAATATTTGAATACATTTCATCAAATTCTTCTTAAATCCCTCAAATTTCTCTTAATTACTTCAATTTTACTTGAATTGATGGGATTTTTTGAATTTTTTGCAATCCGTTCAAATTTAACTTGAATTGTTTTGATATCTTATGAATCAAATTCTTTTGAACTATTTTAAATTCAAAAGAACATTAGGCACATTATTGATGCACATTAATTACTTTTTGTCACTTTTTCAAGCAAAACAGGCTGTGGCAGCTCTGAAAATAATAAATTCAAAATTGTTTCATACCAATTATAAAACATCCTCATTAAACATGTTACAAGATTTGAACTTTGGTATTTAAATATTAATGGTCAGGGAAAATTAAAATCAGTCAGAGAAAAATCAGGAAAAATGCAGGAAATTTTGAAAATGAAGTTTTACGGCCACCCTTTTGAATAAAAAGAAACAAGCAAGAGTATTACTAAATTATAAATTATCCTTTTTGAGTCTAAAAAAAGAAATTTACGTAATTAAGAGTCATTTATTTTGCTTTGAAATTAACAGACTGACGTTTCCGGCTAAAAACAAGACACTTCAAGTCTAAATTAATACCTCAGTAAAAAAGACTACTTTTTACGTTACGGTCATCTTTTTTAGTATTAAAAATAAAAATGAATCAAAAATTACTCGAATTCATTATTGTCAAATTGAAGGATTTTTAATGTATATTTAGAACTTTATCAAATTCGGTAACATTAGAAATAGTGAATTCTTTGTTTAAATTATGAAAACCGATTCGTTATAAAGACATCATGGAGTCAACGAATCTACTTAATGTGAAAAATTGACATGAAGATGTGCAAAATTGATGTTTTCTAAAATCCTTCTCTGTGTGTGAGTAATAGCTGCACTATTAAGATTCTTTAAAAATGCATTTATCGCAACTGCCTAAAATTTAATACCAATGGTTTCTCAACTCGAATTAAAGAATATTCATGTCATAAATGTGAAGCTGTATCGATATGAAAATACAAATTTTGACTTGAGTTATGTTTTTATCAGTGAGTGAAGTAATCTACTCGTATCTGAAGATTCTTTTTCGCGTAGGTAGAGTTTTAGTAGCTTGGAAATCGAAAATGAAAGTGAAGATTTAAACACTTGTAAACAATATTAAGTTTGAATAAGACGCTTTTGTTTGGCGTTTTGTTTTTAGCATGATTTGCGTGGGAATGAATGCAAATTTATATAAAGGTTAAAATGTACCAATTATCTACTAAACTTAATGATGTAGAACAGTGTTTTGATTGACGTTTATCGTTCTCTGTCAAGTTTTAAATTAAAGGTTTCGCACTGCAAAATAAACCTCATTGAAGTACTGCAGCATCCATCAGAAATAGAATTTTAATATTTTAACCATGAAAAAAAACAGAGTAACAAAATAGATGCTTCATCATTATAGTTTCGATGTTTTTATTGACGCTGTTCTTCAGTTAGGTTTACTCGTTTGTAAGAAAACTTTCGATCTGTCCAAATCTCGATTGTTGAAGAGATTCTCAAATTTTTTCTTTCAAAATTAAGAAGGAAATTAATTTACTGAGGACTTTATTGACCTTAAGGAACACATAACATTACTATACTCGCGCTTCACGCTCGATTTTTTCTACGCATATCTATAATTATCTAATAAATTACATAATCGCAATAATTTTTTTTTTCAAATATCTCGATAAGTAAGAAACATTTTTTAACGAAAGTAAAACAAAAAACTATACGTCTTATCAAAAAGTATGTTGAAGTGTATATCTTTTTGAAATGTACAATTTTACTTGTTAACATTTTTTTACATTCCCGACTGAAAGTTTAGATGAATTAATATTGTTCAAAAGTTTCAAACTGGGGTCATATTTTTATACAATATTTTAATTTAAAAAAATTATATTGCCAGGGCTGCCACAGACTAACGTACTTGAAAGAAAAGGAAAAGTGACTAATTTCAGCTAAAAAGTGACTAAAGTGACTAATGTTTACACAAAAAGAGTACTGTAATGACATTGTAAACACTTATCTACCGAAAATTTCGATTCCATTGCACATTTAATTTATCAGCTTGGATTTACAAGATTAGAAGAAATTCTATTGCTGAATGCGAGGGTGAAAACCAAGGTCACAAGTACTAGTTCAGACAAATTGTAATTCATTTTATTATAAGCTAAATAATCCTTTGACACCTAACTATCGTATTTATATTTCGATTGCTTTACAATAGGAACTGGAAAACCAGAAAATTATAATTTGAAATAATTTTAATTTTCATATGGCAGACATTGCAGCCTAAAGTGCTCTGAGAATGAAGTAAATAGGGTGATTTTCAAGAAAATTGGGGAATAATAGAATAAATTTTGTTCAAATAAAACTAATGTGAATACTATATTGAATTCAATATGGAACGCTCTAAATTCTTGACTTTCATAGTAAAAATATTGCAATTTCAACAAAATAGATGAATTTTTAATTTCCAACCCAGAAGATTTTTCTCTCCTTAAAAGCATAAATTCTCAACCAAATAGTTGAATTTTCGAAAAAAAAATATCAGCGAAAAAAAGAATAGTCAATTTTTTATTTAAAACTATCAATAAAAAACAGAAGTATCAACAAAATAGTTTAATTTTCATACGAAGAGGTGAATTTTTAACTAAAATAAAAAAATTTTCACCAAAAAAATTGTTCTTCAAGCTCAATCCTTAAATAAAACTGATTATTCATTTTCATTTCATTTTCAATAAAATGCTTGAATTTTTAACCAAAAACGTTAATTTATAACCAAGAAGATGAATTTTCTACCAACAAGGACAATCTTATAACAAAATACATGAATTTTCAACAAAAAAGATTGATTTTCAACAAAATACATGAGTTTTCAACAAACGTTTCAATTTTCAGCCAAAGAAATGAATTTCTAACTAAAATGATAAATCTTGAACCAAAAAAATTAATTTTTTTTACAATTTAGCCGAATCCTCAACCAAAAGAGATTATTAGTTGTGAACGAAACAGTTGCATTTTTAACCAAAAAACATGACATTTTCACTAAAAAAGAGACGAATTTTCAACGAAAAAGTCAATTGTTGGCCAAGAAAGCGAAATGTTCAAACAAAAAAAAGATAATTTTCTATACAAAAAAAGGAATGTTTAAAAAAAATTACATTTCCGATTATAAAATATAACTTCGACAAAATAGTTGAATTTTCAATAAAATACGTAAATTTATAACCAAATAATAAAATTTTGAACAAAAAAAGTTGAATTCTGAACAAAAGATATAATAGGCGACTTTTCAAAAAAAAAAAAATTAACTTTCAATAAAAAATAGTTGGATTTTCTTATTAGGTACTATTAATTGTATTTACATTCAAGCAAAACAAAAAAAAAACATTAGAAAAAGGGGAAGTTTCTTGAAAATAAGAGGAAAGAGAGAAATTGTTCAAAAAAGCAGAAAAAGAGGGAAAGACTGTCAAGTCTGATATTAAAAAAACTTTTTCATACCAAGATAAGTACCGATTTCATACATAGATGAATTAAATCTTTCATTTTAGATAAAAACTAAAATTAGATAGATTCATGTGACTAAAGTGGACTTTTCTTTAAGTGACTATAGTGACTTTTTCTATAAAAATTGACTAAAAGTCACTTAAATGACTGTACGGCAGCCCTCTTTATTATCTTAAAATCATCTACACATTTGTAGGTGCACTTTTACAGATTTGGCCAAGGGTTAAACGTGACGCTAAATAAACTAAAAACTTTAGTGAAGGTTTTTAATATTCAAAATTATTTTCATTGAAATCAAAAGTTAAGTGACTTCATAATAGATGTTGCATAAATTCTATGATACCAATTTTGTGAAATTTTATTAGTGTTAATTAAAAGCAATTGTTCTTTAAAGTGTTTAGGTTTTTTCCTCGGCATCAGGTTGAATTAAATCTTCGCGAAATTCGTAAAACTGTACCAAACAATTTGCACGGCGTAGAACTGGGGCTTTCCCTAGTTTTTGGATATTTATAACTTGCTTATCCAAAAAAAAACTTCTCCACAAAGTATTTCTTTTAAATAAGATTTTTAATTTTCTGATAAAGATTTCATATCCGGTGACATGAAGTATATCTGATATTTCTTCGATTGCTTAACATTGATTGGTTAGCAAAGCACTTCCGTTGAGTATAACCTTTCTGATTAATAATGGTATTTGCAGCTAAACATATTTATTTTATCAGACCCTCTTATATTTCTCAAATCTATTGAAGAAGAGTACATAATATTTCAAGATAATGGTGGAGTCCACGTTAACTGATCATGGAAATTTTCGTGTCGGAATGGGATTTGGTTGTAATTCAGGATATATGATTGCTTGGCGGTGAAGAAAATCGCACCACCCGTTAAATTCTCAATAAATAAATAATTTGAGAAGCGTTCAAGCTGGGAGAGGAAATGAGGAAAAGTATCAATAAGTCTCTAAAAGATCAATCAGATTTTTTCCTAACAATATTATATTTTTGTTTATTCTTTATAAAAATTGATTGCATATACTTCTAGCATCTTCTATTGAAACTCATTCACCAAATATACATAGAACTTTGGTTGACTCAAACAAATTTTGATTGATTCGACAAAATATTTGATTGATCCAACCAAATTTTGTTGTCGCATTAAAAAAATACTCCAACTACCAACAAATTTGGTAAAAACAACCAAAAAATTCTTTGGGTCAACCAAATATCTTGTTGTCCATATAATATAACCATATTCTATGGGTGAAACAACAAAAATTTGTGGGATTCAACCAAATTGTTTTCTGAATGCAGCATAGATATTTTTCGGGAATTTTACGATTTAAAAATGGTTTACTTTCATGCTCAATGATGCATTTACCTGTAAATCCATTTAATTATATATATCTAATAAAATTAATGAAAAGCTATCATCCACTTAGACGCAAACGTTTTAAGCAATCGAAATCGAACAATATTTATTAACAAATGATAATTAAATGATTAGTTTCAAAATGGTGAAAAAATGTAGTTTTCAGAAGGAACAAAACTGTGTGATAAAATCACACAATCTGCTCTTTTTGTTATATTAGCTTGTTATTAAGTTTGACATTTGAAAAATTATATAGTATTATTTCACTGTAAAAGAAAGTTATGGTTTTACTGAGCACAAAAAATGTTCAAGACCCGAGGAAAAAGGATTTATGCATAGAGATGAAGTTCACTGACGTGAAGTTGTAAGACTTTTTTTATATGTTGTCAGTCAGCTCATGTGCATATTACTTATTTTTATGAGCGATTTCGAGTAAAATCTTAAAATTCCATTTATCATACCTATTGCCGTAACATAGTTTCTCGAAAGATCAATCCACTTTTCTCTTGTACAGTGAATTTGAAAGTCTTATATTATGCTTGAAATAGATTTTCAATCTCACTGCGAGCTTTATTCAGAATATGATACATAACAGTTCATTCACTACTATACACGAAGTAGTAGGAAGAAACATCAATTAAAAATCGCATGGCTGTTAATGTTAAAAAGACAAATGAAATTGCTTTTACGCACTGTAACTGATTAACTGTATATTCCTTCTGTGTTCTCGCTTCATATAGTACAATACGAGGTCTGTCCGGAAAGTATCGGACAGGTGACAAACATTTTTAACAACGTACACGTCGCATTTCAGGGTGACGAAACAAACCGAACAAAGAGTGTACACCAAATTTTGCCAAAAACTTGGCCATGCAGGTTCAGAAACCATCGTTATGATTCGGAAAGTGTGTGGTGATGAGTCTATATATAAATGGAAATCGTCCTTTAACAGTGAGAGAATTAAAGGAAGATCTCGGGATTCCAAAAACTACTGCTTCGGTTTCAAGCCTGATTTGTGGAAAAGTGGCGACTGGGCCCTTCACCACGAAAACGCACCTATCCTTTCATCGCAGCTTATTCAGCAATTTCTGGCGAAACACGGAATAACGCAATATTGGCTGTCCCCATTCAGTCCTGAACTGGTTCCCTGTAATTTCTGGGCGTTTCACAAACTGGAGTATCTTCTAAAAGGAAAACGATTTAAAGACGCAGAGAAAATGACATAGAATGCAATGAAACAGCTGTTTGCTATTCCGAAAGGTGACTTAATGAGTGCTTCCGAAAGTGGGAGTATCGCTAGAAGAAGGTTGTAGCTTCCAAAGAGTAGACTTTGAAGAGGATATCATCACCATTGACCAGAATTATCTATTACTACTGGTACACCACAAGGTTTATATTTTCCGGACAGACCTCGTATGTACCTCAAATTTTTATGTGGTAAGTGTGAATACATTTATTAGGCACTGCATATATACTCATCCAGGCAAAAAATTGTTTTATAATAGGCAGGGCAAGTAAAAAATATTTATAAAATATAACTGCATACTGAGTTGGTTCCACTATGACGTCTTTGGAGAATTCACATATAAGAAAGGATGTCTCTCTACGATGCGATGGTCCAAAAGACTATCAACTTTTGAATAAAAGCTTTAATAGCGAATATATGCAGTGAAATTTGTCTAGAGTCCCAGCCTAAAATTTTGATGTCGCCTATCTTATTCAAACTTCACCAGACTGTAGTGCTAGTGGACCTCTTTTAATTCTATCATGTATGTCTAGTTGCACATAACTCTTGATACAGTTATCTAATTTTACTTTTCAAGAGGGGTTTGGAAAGTTCCTTTAACGAGGTTGACAATGAAAATACTCATTTTACAATTAGAAATATATTGCATCTTGATTTTTCATTTAAAAGAACATTTTTTAGTTTTTCTCCGAATGCGGCATTTTTTTAAGTAAGCTAAAAAAAAAGCTTGATTTTTTTCTCTTGAAAAACATCCCAAAACCAAAATATGATGGAAAGTATCGGTTAAGTTGTAGAAGGTCATAAGAACGGGAGTGCTCCGCGCCAACTTACCGCGACGCTACCAGGCGTGCGTGTCTCAGTGGTGCTAATACTCGATAAAAATAATTTTTCTGTAATATTTTTCATCTCTAAAGAAAAATATACCGTGACTGATGAAACCTTCAAATCTCGATTCGATTCTGCAAAGATTGTGCCGGGCACACAAAAATACCATTCTTTTGTACTCTCTTCGGAATCTACTCTGATTTTCCAGAAGTATTCGTCATCCCCAGAGCATGGAATTTTTTTCAAAGAGAAAAATCGCGAAGATATCGCAAAGAGAAGCGCAAAGTGTAAGTTGAATTCATAAAAAATCGTTTCTCAAAAACTACTGTGAGATTCAAGCAGACTCACCAAAAAGCATCTCGAAATTTAATAGGCGAGCAAAACCATCCACCACAATCGTTTATTATTTTATTTTCAACTATCGTTTTCCTACAATGCAATCGTTTTTAAAATTCAATTGATAAGAAATCCAAATCGTTTTTCAACTAAAAAAAGTGAGTATAAAATAAAATGTTGTTTACACGCTAACAGAAAAATCATTTTTATTAAGTATCAGAATCACTGAGACACTACAGCACGCCTGGCAACGCCGCGGTAAGTTGGCGCGGGGCACCCGCGTTGTTATGACCTCCTACATCGCAACCAATACTCAAAAATTTGATTTAAAATGAAAAATCAAGCTGGAAACACCCTCATAAAAAAGTAAAATTGGATAACTGTATCAGGAGTTATGTACAATTGAAAGTTAACGGTCGAGATGAATCGTCGAAAATGATTTTCTCGTATTGCTCTTTTAAATCCGCAGAATTTCCAAAAAAATGTTGGTGTTTTTAATTTAACGAATTATGATATGTGGGTGAGAGTGACGACCTCATTTGGACTTATTTATTCATTTAAAATTATATAAATCATCCCAACGTTTCGGTAAGCTGCACCATCAGCAGGATTCCAAAGTTAGTGCATACTATAATAATAATACATAAAAATAGAAGAAATATTGTTTAATTTATTCAGAGATACAAGATCATAACCACAAAAAAACATTCATTGCCAAAAAACCATGAATACACACATTTTTAAAATGTTTTTTTTTTCAAATTTAGGGCTTACAATTTGTATTATAAACTAATTGAAATGCTATTTTTTGTTTTACATCTTTGAAATTTTCAGAACTGAGGCTTGAAATGATGTAAAAATATTTCAATATTTGTTTTGGGATTTCGATCTTTTATCTATCAATAGGTTCAAAAATAAATCTTAATTTTAATGTATCACGAGGTCGTCACTGTCACCTAGAGAATTTTAAATATTTGGACGCAGAATGAAGAAGAATTATGATATATATCTATGAATTTAAACCTTTTGGATTTCATATCAAGACCGAATCTATTACAAATCATGCAGGTCGGCAGATAACGTGTTCAGGATTGGGTTGGCATTTTTACATTTTTCACGAATATTTTCAAACTTTAAGGGTAAAATTAGTTTTTTGTCAATTTTACTTTAAAAACGGTGCCTTTTTACGATATTATGGTTTTTATTGTTTTTGTCCGTCCATTTTTTTGCACTTTTTCGAAATCAACAAAAAAATCTAAAAAATGGTAAAGTTATTCCATTTTTTTGAAAAAAAGAAGAAAAAATCTCAAATACCTTACCTTGTTTCCTGAAAATGTTAGGAATAATAGGTCCTAATACAGTCTACTTACCATACATTTCTTATTTGATATTTTTGAACTTTCGAAATATAAAAATTATTTTTGATTTTTTTCGTAACCTTATCCTTTTGACAATTTGTTTAGATTTTAGAGTTTTTCTCGTTCCATTTTTTCTTCAAGTTTTTCTCACTCTGAAAATGAAGATAGAATAAAAAATATTAAATCTGTTTTTATTTTTTTTAAATAAAGAAAGAAGTTTTCTCAAAAAAAGCTAGGTTTTTTTCGTTGAAATTTTCACGACTGATAGGTAATATATAGTCAAATTACCATAAATTATAAACATTTATTGTATTTTACTGTTATTTTTTACTTTAAATCAGAAAAATATTATTTTATTAGACATAACGAAAACACAAAGAAAAATCTCAATCTCAAAAAGACTCAATCTGCTTTAAATATATGATCTTTAGTCATACATGACTCCTTAAAATTTCAATACAAAAAAGGTAGCTGTTTCGAGATTATTTCGTGTTTTAATTTTCAAACAATTGAAAAAGTCTTATTATTTTTTCATTTTTTCATTATTTTTTTTTTTAATTAAGATCGAACAGAAATCTATTTTATCATGAATAATTTTATGCAAAGTGAGCATGAAAAAGATTCAGATTTAAAAACAGACTTCTAAACTACCTCACTTTTCGGCTCATTAGAGACAAAAATAACTTTCTTGTTTTGTTTTTATCGTCGGTTTCGAAAGAGTGAAAAAACTGGATGAACTTAAAAAAGAAACACCGTGATATCTCACAAAAAGGCAAGGTTTTCAAAGTAAAATTTGCAAAAAAAACTCATTTTAGCTTTAAAATTTTTAAATACGTGTCTCCTTATTTTCCGCGTAAAAAAGCATACTTAATTTGAAAAAATCAAACAGTAAAATAGTAGGTAGTATTTGATTTTTATTGAATTCATTAAATTAAAATAACTATAATGTAACAGTCAATTAGGCATAATCTAGCTATCTTTAACGCCGTTTAATCGTTAGATAAATATTGTAACACTTTGTGAACAAATCGGGATGAATCCATAATTAGGATTTGCGGTATAGCGCGAATTGGCGTCCAATACAAAAAAAAATCGCAAATATATTATCTCGTAGAAACTATGGATTTACAATATTTGAAGAGAGGAATGTTAAACGGTGCGGTGCTAAAAGTTCAATAAACCTGATTTTATAGGAGAGGCAGAAAACCTTTCTAGAGGAACAATTTACAACTGTGTACATTTTTTTGTATAGGCGGATGAGTCAGTTCAATAACCATTTTGTGAAATAATAGATGGCGCTACAATAATATTCAATTAATAATATAATGGCCATCGACTTAGAACCATTTGGCTTTCTCTGGTATTACAAATAAAGATAGCAAATAAATCGTTAGGAAAATTATATAAAGTACATATTTTTATTTGTTTCATATACAAATAACAGAAAAAAGAATATTTTTAGAACTAACGACATTTTTTAATTTTGATAATAATATCTGAAATTGTTAAATACTTGTCTAAATCCTTTAATGACTGTCGATTTGTTAAAAAAATTGAATATTCGATATTTTAATCGCTATACTTCGATGCAAAACATATATTAAAACTCAATTTTCAAAAATTAAAAAAATTGTACAAGGAGACGATCGGTTCTGCTTACATTCATAGTAAAAGTTATTTCTATATTAAATATATTTTTTAAATATTATAGAAAAAATATTCACGAGCATATTTTTCATTTTTAACACTAACTGTAATGTAAACTTGAATTAATTATATCAACAATAATAATCTAAGGATTTTTATTGTTATAGATTCTTTTTGGGCTGTTTTCTATGTAGAAACTTTAGAAGCATGCATTTACTTCTGAAAATTCTGAGATAGATCATTTAAAAAAAAATAAGAAACAAGAAAATATTAGATAAAAGGAACACAATTTCTAACGAAAACGATGTAAATGAAAATGCAAAAATAAAAATTATTAAATAAAAGTAGAGAGAAATCAATAGAGAAACGTCCTGTAAAAAACCTAAGAAAACCTTTATGATATATTTTATATAATAATTACCTTATTGTGAAACAATATTGGATCCATAAGAATCTACTTTGGCTTTGTCCATAAAAGACGTCACGCTCATTGTGGAAGGGTGGGGGGGGGGGGGGTCTTTTCTGAGCATTTTTTGGTATAGACGGTAATTTTCGATAATTTATGATTTATTGAAACAGGATTCGAAAAAATCCTGGCCCGACCCAGTACAACTTGATTTGTACAATTAAATAAATTTGTGAAATCAAAGTTGGCTGAGTAATTAGAAACAAAAATTGGATTGATAAAATATGACTGTAAAAGTATTAAGGATTTAATAAAAAAAATCAATTATACAAATTTTAATTTTAAACAGTAATCAAGAAAAATTAAATTCTACAAATTTAAAAAAAAGAGAAAGAAAATTTAAAAAAATTTAATTTCAAAATCTTGGCAGGATTATATAAACCTTTGCTTTATCTTTGGAACGGAGAAACACTTTCAAATTAAACAATTTTATGTGCTTTTTAATGCTTTTTTGAACAAATTTCTGTAGAGCTTAATTTTTCTTAAATCAATTTACAAAAATAAAATTTCGGATGTAAAACTTCCTCGTTTAAGAAAAAAAAAATATTTATAAATTATACAATTTTACGCAAAGCACAAGATTTTCTACTTTTTTATGACAAACGTAAGATAGATAAGGAACAAATATGTGAAGTAAATTTATTCTGTATCTCACAGACCGTAATTGCGTAATAACTATAACATTTTTTTCAATCTGAACCATAAAATAATAAAAGTTCCATTATATTTATTGCAACCGTTTTCATAATTGCTTTATTTGAAAAGTTCTAATTTTTTATTATTTCAAATCCAATTGCCCGAATGAAAATGTATTCCTTAAATACAGATGCTTTTTTAAATAGCAGTTGTTCAATTTTGTGCCATTCGCTTAAATATTTTCAAATTTTTTAACTGTCAATGTTTAAAAATAAGAAATTATTAATTTTACCTGCTTTAAAAATGAGTAAGATTGTCAATTTTACATATTTTATTTTGTTATTTTAAATATTTTCATGTAAACGTCTTAAATTTTTAACAATTAAACTTTGGATGGATTAATTCCGATCACTTCAAAGACAACATTTTTAGATTGTAAACGTTTTCAATTTCAAACTATCCCATTTTGAACGATTCAATTTTGAAAGAGATAATTTTAGTGATCCTAGAAATCGTTCTATTATAGAATTGCTCTGTTATTCAATTCAGTGCTTTAAATTTCAGATTTCAGAATTCAAAAGTTTTTAAGCTATAATGATTATAAAAAATGTAACTTATATAAGAATCATTGTAATTGAACAAGCTTCAACTATTGTTTAAATGCAAATTTAATTATTTTCCTAAATTAGGGGAGAGAGGGTACGTTTGGGACATTAGTACCGTTGAGGAAATTCATTTTAATAATATAAAATCAAGCAAAAACTTTCGTTTTCTATTAAACATTTTTATTTTCACTCCAGTAAACTTTTTCATCAATTTTAATATGAAAGGAATTTTTTATTGACTAAAAATCATAAAAATAAGCTTTACAAGTCTTGAAGTAAAGACTTAAATTTAGTTCTATTTTTATAAATCGCCATCGATAACACTAGCTTACAAAATTAAACTTTGTTTCTACTCACCATATATTGATTTTCCTATGTATTTTGGCCCACTAAACATGAAAATCACACTCAAAATCTTTTTTTATGGAAGCTTCTTCGAGATAGCAATGTTCAAATTTTTTTTTCAATTTTCAGAGTTGTTCCGACGTTTTTGAATATATCACGAGTTCTAATTGACCAATTTCCCTAAACGGGCACTCAATTTGAAGGCAACTGAATCCTCTACAACTTTCTGTTCTAAAGTTTTTAGATCGTCCTAGTAGTTCAGATGCTAGCGATTTTAATAAGTTGGCTAATATTTGCTATTTCAATTCTTCCCAGGACGATATGTGAAACGTCGACCTCGTTTTCCGCCAAAAAATACAACTTGTAAAACTTATTAAAATCGCTAGTATCTGAACTACTGGGCCGATCTGAAAACTTTAGAATGAAAAGTTGTACAGGATTCAGTTGCCTTCAATTTGAATGCTCGTTTAGGGAAATCGGTCAATTAGAACTCGATATACACTCAAAAACGTCGGAAAATTGAAAAAAAATTCGAACATTGATATCTCGGAAACGCTTAAAAAAAAGAAAAATTTTTGAGTGTGATTTTCGTGTTTAGTGGGACAAAATACATGGGAAAATCATAGTGAGATATGATGAGCAGAAATAATTTTTTATTCCGTAAACTAGTCTAATTTAAATGTACTATTTCTAAATATTTTTGCAGAATTTACAGAATTCTTTTTCTGTATATTAGTAAAAAAAAAGTTAAATCTTTGTAAACATTTGTCATATGATTATAATAAAATTAGTTTTGAGTTTCGTATTCTAAGATATGATAATATTGCCAACACAAATAATGAAATATGTAGGCTTTAACATGATTACAGTGATAATTATCATTTTTACTGCGAAAATGATTGTAAAAAAATTTAATTTTTCACCTATGCTCACCTCTGCAGCCTAATCTATCGTACGGTTTGATTCCAAATTTCAATAATAAGTCTCCAGAAACATATTTTCGTTATATTTCAAGAATTGTCGATATCTTCAACAGTTTCACCAATTTTACCATTTCGTTCATTTACGAATTTTCATTTGTTTGAAAAAAATATGTAAAATATTAAAAATAATTCAAAATATCAAAAATTCTAGCAATATACCTACACAAATCGAGAATTTGTTGCTATAGACTTTCCATTAAAATTTGAGGTCAATCGGTTGGATAGATTAGGTTATAGAGGTGGTTGTTTTTACGATTTTCTTTTGGTTTAATTCTCACAATTTATAACTATAAAACTGAAAAAGAACACTTTAGACACTGCTTTCAATAAACTAAAAAGAATCCAAGAATTTCTGCATTTTGTTAAATTTTTTTTTAATATACCTGAATTCTTTAGAATTTCCTTGAAACTCATTGAATTCAATGAATCCTTTACGGATTTTCAATTTTTTAAATTCATCTTCAAGTTTTTCAAGTTCAGCTTGAATTCTTATGAATTTTATCAGATTCTTATATACTAATTATATTTATTTCCGTTCAACAATCTGGTAAAAAACAGTCTAATTTAATCGATGATAGGTTTCTGTCTGCATATTTTGAAAATGTTGTATGTTTTTATAAAAATTCTAACCTAACTCTGTAGTATGCTTATGGATCACTTTCTAACGAAAAAGCGATATACGTTTAATCGAAATCGTTCTATTGGTTTTGGCTGCAGGTGCGTCTGCATGTTAGAAACCGTTAAAAAAATGACCGAAAATAAAAAATTTTAATTATAAATCAAGGTATTTAAAATTCATCAAAACTATTTTTGGAATATGATGACATCTTTCTAACAAAAAAGTTTGAGTTACTTTGATAAAAGCGTGTAGGCTGTGGTCTGCATTTCAGAAATAACGTTTTTTATTTTCTCAACGGATGCAAATTGTGAATTTATTTCGTCCTGGATTAATATCTAAAATCGTAAAATGAGATATGATTGTCAAATTGTAATCCTACAGAATTTTTGTACTTTGGTGGGTTCTATATACCCAACCAGTTTGGTTAGGATGTTATTAAACTGTTAGTATTCAAATTAATTCATATTATATATAATAATTCCTGGTAGCGATTTATTTTCTTTTAAAGACTTTATCCTTAAGAAAATAATTGTTCTATTGAAAAATATGAATTTTCAACAAAACACATCAACAAAAAAGGTTTAATTTTCAACCCGAAAATTTGATTTTTTAACATAAAAGATCATTTACTACCAAATAGTTAAAGTTTCATAAAAATAGTTTAATAATTTTGAATTAAATAGTTGAATGTGCAACCCAAGATATGAATTTTCATCGGTAAAGTTAATTTTCCACCAAATTGTCGTATTTTAAAGACAACAAGACAAATTCTCTACAAAAAAGTTGGATTTTCGACCCAAAAATATATATTTTCAACTAAAATTATAAATATTCAACAACAAACAAAACTTTTTAAAATTAGTTTAACTTTAAACCAAGTAGTTGATTTTTCAACCAAAAAAGATTAATTCTGAATGGAACATACATGTTTCGATTTTATCAACTATGACATGTAATAGCTGATATTTTAATTAACACAGATTTTAACTTAGAATAAAAAAAAAAACAACAAAGAAATAAATTTTGAAAAAAGGAGTTTAACATTCAACCCAAAAAATTATTTTTCAATCAAAAATATTAATTTAAAAAAAATGGAATAGTTGAATTTTCAACCAAAAAAACGAAGCTTCAATGGAAAAAATGAATTTTTAACAAAAAAGTATTTCAACCTTCAACCTAATTCGTAATAGCAAAAATTCAAAATTGATATTATTTTAAGTCATTAATAAGATAAAAAATATATTTTACTCAATTTATGTGTTTTACTTAAGAAAAAATGGTGTCAACTTGATTATCATCGGCAGCATAAAAAAAAGCTTAGTAAATAAATGTTACCAGTTTTTTATTGTAACCCACGTTTGATTCTTCATAAAAAAAGTTGAGCGACATTCTATACATCCATAGCGAATCCACTATAAAGAGGTATTAGTTAAACTAACTCAGTGTTCATATTGTAAATACTTTTCACATGACTGTGATAACGCAATACTTCACGTGAATAAGGAAATATTTGGTGCTGACCAAATGTAATAAATAATAATAATTGATACGCATAGGACTTTTCCTAAAAAAAATAGAGGTACATTTTACATATATAAAGGAAGAACCGCAGAGGAACTTTCAGTTATTCAGTTACATATCTTAGAAGCAATTTTATTTTCAAGTTTTGTAGCATTAACATAGCCATGCGATTTTTAATTTTTGTATTTCTCTGCTACCTCGTTTATAATGATGAATGTGGTCTTCCTGATACCCGAATTCTTTATCGTTTTCCAAACGATGCAGTTAGTAAGTACAAAAACATATTTCGTTTATATTATAAGATTTTGAAATTTGTTCTGTGAAAGAAAAGTCGTTTGATGCTTCGAAAAATTAACTGACAGCAATATGAAAAATTGAATTTTAATATTTTTTACTTGAAAGTGCTTCGAAACAAAGGTCACTGGCATCCGGAAAAAAATGTTATCGGAAGTTTGACACCAATGGTTTCTCACTTCAAAGAAATAAAATTTATATACATAATAGGCGTGTTAAAAAAAATGTCGGAATTTCAACTTGCATTTTTTATGTTTCTTTCCTTTTAGGATTAAGATGAACTACCTGAAAGAAGAAATAAATCGTATAATATTTAGAGGACGTTCATCAGCAATTTGTCTGTTTTGGCAGAAAAGTTCATTTTTCTCGAAAACAGACAAATTCGCTATGCGCGACCTCTATTTATTTCCCCTTCCACGTGGTTCATTTTTAACCAAAATAGAATTTAAAAAATCGAAATGCAAATTGAGATTAAAAATTCTTTTTTTGTAACAACCCTAAATACACATTATATCCAAGTAACGAGTATGATGCTGTATATTTAAATATATTTTTAACATTCCTATCATCAATGAGAAGGTATTAGTTTGGGGTAAAAACTGACATTCACGGATTTAATTTTTTTATTTTAGTTATGTTTTTTTCAGTGAATGAAGTAATATAATTGGTTCCGTTAGCCTATTATTTTTTCCCTGTGCACACATTTTGAGGTGACTGACAACATAGAAAAAAATCATACTTTTGTTACAGCTTCATTTTAGCAAGCTTTGTATCCATGTATTGTACTGTTTATTCATTCAAAAACTATATTTTTACACCGTTTTGAAACTAATATTTCATTTACCATGTAATAATTTGTTTCGTTCAATTTTAATTTCTCAAAACGTTATAATAGTTATTGAGTTCATTAAATTGATTCACAGATGCATGTACTCGCCTGGTAGAAAATTGGGAATTATATGCATATAACTATTATACATGTTCAGGTAGAATACCAGACGATAAATATGTTCCTAAGTTTATAGATGATCTGAGATGGGATGGAGCTATGGGTAAGTAAATTTATTTTTGTAAAGATTTAACAAAATGGGAATTTTTTTATTGAAAAAATGTGAATAATCATAAGCCTTATTGGTAATTTTATTCAACTTCTTTTTGAACTTGGACGCTTATTTCATATTATATACTCTTCTATATTAAATTTGACAAAAAATATATCTATTTTACAGAACACTGTATATTCCCTGTGAAAAAGCCTAAAGGCTTGGTAATTGGATTTAAATGTAAATACGTTTAATCATGAAGGTAATAATAAACTGAAATGTTTTGGATAACCAACCAATGTTCAGCAATTATACATATATGCTTTATATAAACCTGTTATAATTTTGAACAGGAAAATAAAAAATATTATTTAAAATAAAGACCTTGTACAGAATTTATTTTCTGGACATCATGTCCTAAAATCCCATATACTATCAATATTATTGATTCTTAATTAAATATTCAAGTAATATCAAGATACTAGTTACTTAAGTAATGAGCAGAAGCAAGAGAAAGTTAAGACACGAGAATGACAACTGTATAAGAAACCATTTGGTTTTTCTGCACGTAAACATAAAAAAGTTTTAAAGAAATGTTTTCACCTCTTTGAAACATTTTAAATAATGTTAATAATTCTTGTCGCTTCATAAATTCTAGTGCGAACATTTTTCGAAATTTTCGAATATCAAAGAATACATAGATATAGGTCAATCCGACTTAGTGTGATAACGAGAAAATTTGAAATTAAAAACAAATTAGTTTTTAACTTTTTTTATTGCAACATAGGGATTATATCTCTTAGTATTTGTATAGAAAAGATGGCTGTCAATATTTATTTGAATTTTCCCTACATAAAGCACCTTTTGCTGATTTTTTTTTGTTATGAAGGAAGGTATTACATTTTCCTTGAATAATTATTTCTTAAATAATTATTGAATTTTTTGAAAAGCTGATGAATTTTCAGCAATAAAAAGATGAATTTTTAATCTAAAAGGTCGAATTTTCTCTCCAAATAGACGAATGATCAACAAAAGTCATATTTTAGACTATAAAAGATTATTTTCTAACAAAACACTTGATTTTTCAACACAATAAATTAATTAAATATTTCAATTAAAAATTTAATTTTTCACCAAATTGTTAAATTTTCAAGTCAAAAAGGCAAATTTTCTACAAAACAGTTGAATTTTCGTCCCAAAAATATGAATTTTTAACAAATATTATGAATTTTCTACAAAAAAAAAGTATTTTTTAAAAGAAGTTTTACTTCAAATCAAGTGGTTGATTTTTCAACCAAAAAAGATGACTTCCCAACGGAACAAACATGTTTATATTTAAATTTTTATGAACTATTCCATATAATATTTGATATTTTAACGACAAAAAATTTCAATATGAAATAAACTAGCTGTAGTGAATTCAATCTCGGATGTTCCCACTTTGTTTGTATTCACAATTTTATGGTACTCATTTTATGAGTACTTAGCTTCCTTATTATCATTATCAAATATATTTGCTTTCTCATAGAGGAAGTCAAAATAAAAAGAGTTGTCTATTCTTATATGAACTTTAAATTATGGGAATGAAAAAAGATGTTCTGTTTGAAACAGATTTTTCTAATTATATAAATAATTATAACTTCCCTACGCTTCAAAACAATTAATAATAATGTACTATAGGTCAATCATTTCGCTTCGAACCAAGGAATCTTTTATATTCTTGCATCAACTTTCAATTATGTTAATGAAACAAGTTTTACCTTAAAGACCGATTTTTGAAATAATATTAAATTCTGAAAAAAGGTAATAAATAGTTTTAGAAATCCTTTGGTCAGTTTTGAGATATTAGTGGTGGAAATAAGCCCTCCAAATTTCATCAATTTATCTGCAACATCGTTCTCAAAAACAAGTATGACATCCGCAGATCCGCACACGCATCCACACACACACGACACAACACAAATCCACACACACACACACATATCCGGACAATTGCTCAGAACATTGTATTAGACATTTTTCAATTGAGGAATGTTTAATTAAATAAATTAAAAGAATTTCGAAATTACTACCATTACAAAGCTTCCTCTAAGAGGAAGCAAAAACAGCAAAGAGATGAATCTTCAAACAAAAAGAAAAAAATTGTAAACAAATCAGTTCAAGCCCCACCCTAGTGGTTGAATTTCTGACCAAAGAAGATGACCTTTTGCCTAAAATCCCGGAAATTTATCCAGCTATATGACCCTACACGTAACTCCATACCGACCATAAGGGCCCTTTACATGCGGGCGTCCACATATATATGCATATTGTATATATGCCATAAAAATACGTTATAGTACAAATACATTTAAATCTGCAAAATATTGTATTTCAAGTAATCTACAAGATGAAAAATATATTTCTCTCAATTTATATAGCATTTCTTTTACTCAAGCAAAATATGGTGTCAACTTGATTATCATCGAAAGTGTAGAAAATAACCTCACTAAATAAATTTCATCAGTTTTTCATTATAACACACTTTAGATTCTTCATAAAAAAAGTTAGAGATATTCTCTACATCCATAGCGCAGTACTTTACCTGCATACGGAAATATTTGGTGCTGATCAAATATGATAAATAACTATTATTGCAGCGTTTTAGAATCTTTCTAAAAAAATTAGGGGTACGTTTTGCATATATAACGGAAGAACCCTAAAGGAACACTCAGTTACATACCTTAGAAGCAATTTAATTTTTAGGTCTTGTAGCATCAACATAGTCATGCGATTTTTAGGTTTTGTCTTCTTCTGCTACCTTGTTTATAATGGTGAATGTGCATAATATAAGATTTCGAATTTTGTTGTGTGAGAGGAAAGTCGCCTAATGTTTCGAAAAATTAACTTACATCAATATGAAAAATTAAGTTTCAATATTTTTTACTTGAAAATGCTTATAAAAAAAGGTGACTTGCACCCGGAAGAAAAGTTGTCTGAAGTTTGACACTAATGGTTTCTGACTTTATGGAAATAAAATTGGTGCATATAATAAGGGTGTAAAAATGTCCGTATTTCAACTTCCATTTACGATTTTTTGTGCTATTTGGGTCAAACGTGAACCATGTGGAAGGAGAAATAAAGAGAGATCGCGTATCCTAAATTTGTATGTTTTCGAGAAAAATTAATTTTTCTGCGAAAACAGACGAATTAGCGATAAGCGGCCTCTAAAAAACTATATGATTTATTTCTCCATTTACTTGTTAAAAGGATATATTATAATATATCCTTTTAACAAGTAA
>CAKNYM010053407.1:223590-240442 GCA_932195095.1 Andricus curvator
TATATATTATATATTATATATTATATATTATATATTATATATTATATATTATATTATCACATTATATCATGTCATGTTTTTGTTGGTGAGTGAAGTAATATGCTGATATCGAAAGACTGCTTATAGAGTAACGGAACCAATTACCAAACTGGGGAAAGATTCTTCGAGAAAACAGTTTATTTCTTCTAACTAAAAACTTAAGTATGTTATTTTTTTAGTAGAAGTCATTAAATAAGTCTCAGCAAAGCTTCTGATTCACAAAAATTAACTGTACGTGCAAAGATAGTGCAAATAGACAGAATTGTAAAATCGACCTGGGACAATAGGATCCCCCTCGATAGTTGGTTCCGTTACCCCAATATGTTTTTTTCGTGCATAAATTTTGAGGTAAAACTGACAAAATGACGGAAAAAAGTCATACTTTTGTTACAGCTTAATTTCAGCGAGCCTTGTATCCATGTATTGTATTGTTTATTCATTTAAAAAACTATATTTTCACACCGTTTTGAAACGAATAATTCATTTACCATGTTATAATTTATTAAGTTCAATTTTAATTTCTCAAAACGTTATAATAGTTATTGAAGATCATTAAATTGACTTACAGTTGCATGTACTCTCCTATTAAACGATTGGGAATTATATGCAATCATCTATTATACGTGTTCAGTCACAATACCAGAAAATGAATATGTTCCTAATTTCGTAGATGATCTTAGATTGGACGAAGCTATGGGTCAGTAAATTTATTTTTGTAAAGATTTAACAAAATAATAATTTTTCCGTTGAAAATTGTGATTAATCATTAGAGACTTATTATCGTGATTTTGTACAACTTCTTTTTCAACTTGAACGCTTATTCCATTATATATACTTTTCTATATAAGATTTGACAAAAATATATCTATTTACAGAACATTGCATATTTCATGTACGAAATGCTGATCACGAGTTAATCGGCTTCAAGTGATTATACACATAATACACTATAAATATTGATGATTCTCAATCAAATATTTATGTAATATTGAGTTAGTTATTTGAATAATGAGCAGGAGGAAGAGAAAATGAAGATATGAGAATGACATCTGGATAAGGACCACTTGGTTCATCAGCCCTCAAAGCCAAAGGAAGAATCATCTGTTAAACAGTTGAATTTTCAAACGAAAAATATGAATTTCCAATAAAAAAAGTTATTTTTCCATCACAGAGTTGCATTTTTATCCAAAAACGAGAAAATTTCAACGAAAGAAGATTTATTTTCTGCCAGAAAAGACGAATTATCAACTAGAAAAAACATTTCTCAACCACAAATGTAACATTTTCAGTTGAAAAAATCAATTTTGAATCAAAAGGAAAACAAACGAATTTTCAACAAAATAGTTGAATTTTCCGCCAAAGTTCCTTAAACCAAAAAAATAATTTTCAACAAATTAGTTCAACGTTCACCCACGTAGTTGAATTTAACATTAAGAAAGATTCGGAACAAAAGTGCAATAGTTAAATATTTAGTTACAAAAATTAATTTTCAAACAAAAAAATGAGTTTTGAACAAAATAGTTAAACTTTTAACCAAAGGGATAAATTTCCTTCTAAAATTATCAATGTTCAAGAAAAAAAAACGATTTGTTAACAAAGTAGTTCAACGTTCAAATAAGTAATTGAATTTTCAAGAAAAAAAGATGAATTTTCAACGAATAATGCAATAGTAAATATTTTAACCAAAAAAGATAAAATCTTTACCAAAGAAGATAATTTTTTAAACAAAGAAAAAACTTAGAAAAAATAGTTCAATTTTCGATCAAGAAAGATTTCAGTTTAATTTTCAACAATCAACTTATGAATTTTCCACAAAAGAGTTAATTTTCTACAAAATAGTTTAATTTTAAACCCAAAAAGGCGAATTCTCAACAAAACAGTTGAACTTTCAACAAAAGAAAATGAGTTTTTATCGAAATTGTTGAATCTTCAACCAAATAATACAATTTTTCAATGAAAATATAATCTTTAGCAGATAGCAACTAAAAAGGAAATATAAATACAAGGCAAATCAAATAAGAACAAGAATATTATATCAGGGTGGCCGAAAAACTTCGCTTTTAAAATTCGCTGACTTTTACCTGGCCGTTAATATTGAAAGACTAGAATCTTGATCTTGTAACATTTATAACATAAAATTTTTTATAAACGAAATAAAACAGTTTTCAATTTAAATTTAAAAATTTCAAACCTATTATCCTTGACAGTTATTATAAGTGCCTCTTATAGAAATTTCCTGACTTTGCCTGGATCTCTCAGATTTAACCAAATTTCAATTTTCTATAAAAAATTGTTATCAAACATATGAGATTTATTGATTCATATAAAATAATAAATACATTTGATAAGCGTGGCGACGGCCATTCAGGCATGATGTACCAATTTTATTGTCATTCATCGTTAAATGAATATTATATAGGAATAAATGGCAATGCAAATCATGCTCTTGGAGAATTATTCGGTTAATTATTTAGGCAAATTAACAAGTAATCAATACAAATTGTGATTTCTTCAACTTTCCATCTTATACTTAATTAATATTTATAGTTTTCCGCCTTTGAGACTTGCTGCTCAGAAAATAAACTCACCACAATGTTTTCATTTTAAATACATTTTATTTTTCTGTTAAAAAATATCTTACAGTTTTACACCAAACATATCTAGTAGTTGTAGGATTGCTTAAAATGGGTTGGTTACACAAAGCAATTCAGTTTATTGACCTTCCTGATTATGGTTTGAGTGTGCACATATACTTTTTATCTTGTACTTTCGTTACGCAGTTAGCTGAAAAATAATAAAAAAAATGTATAGCTAAACCAGTGATATTTATCTATCCTAGATCTAGCTACAAATATTGTTAGAAACTAAGCAACGATATTGGCAGAATGTTTGAAGCAGGGATTTGCAGTAGAATCTATTATAGGTATTATTATTATTGAGTCAAATAAATAAATTTTTGAAGGAAAGATATTATATAACTAAATTAGGAATGTTGAATCTCTAAATATCACGGTAATGTCATAGGATTAATTTCGACAGAAGTTTGAAATTGACAATTGATTGAACAGTTTACATTGCAATATAATAGGCCCTAGTAATCTGTTTAAAACTGATTGTAAGGGCCTATTTAGAATGAAAATATATAGAGTTTCTTATTAACTACAAATTTTGACTTCAAGTTTCGATTTTTTGTGCCATCTGAAACTCGTGACGTCACATAGCTAATTTGAAAATATAAAAATCCTTGAAAGAGGTTACAGTTGACTGTTCCGAAAACAAAAATCACTTGATTCGAATATATTTCAGCTTTATTGATTCAATTTTTTAGTATTTTTCTGTTTGAACTATACAATTTTTTACCGTGTAGCTATATTTTTTTCAAATATAATAAAGGAGTGTAGATAGTATGTGATAATAGTCTACCTCAGAAATAACAATGTGGCATAAACGATGTAACTAGCACACCCGATACTTATTAACATTCCTGTTAAGTTTATATTTATAATTTTTAAGGTAATAAAGGGCGCAAGGACGTGAAATTCAAAATAAATACATAAAGAACAAGCGTTTAAGTTTATCAATAAGTCTCTAATAATGATCAATCAGATATTTTATAATAAAATTTTAAAAAGTTTGTAATCTGAGATGTTGCTAAGGTTGTTAAATAATTTAAAATTACTTACTGGAAGCATCTTGAAATGTCGAGTATGGAACTCTATGTTTTCGTTTCATCATGCCGTCTTCCTGGTTGTCCAAGTCAATTGCATATCCACAAAAATATTTCTGGTAATGAAAGACGCAGAAATCTGTGAATTAATTTAATAATATTAATTAACTATCATACACTTGCGCACAAGATTCTGAGCAATCAATATCGAAGAATACAAATTATTACATGATGAATAAATTATTAGTTTCAGAATGGTGTAAAAATATTGTTTTCTGAAGAAACAAACATTGTGAATAAAACGAAAACGCATCTTTTCCTTAAATTAGCTCGTTATTAAAGTTTCCCTTTGAAAATGTATGGAAAAGGTCTTTTGGTCAAAGTTTGGTCAAGTTAGGTTTTCTGATGCTTCAGGTGATGCTCATAAAAGTCGTGATAGGATTAATGTGCACGAAAATCGGCTGAATTAAAGATGTAAATACCTTAATGCAAAAGGAAATAGAATAGACCTATATCTATATAGAGACAAAGTTGATTGAAGGTTTGGATTTATGCCAGGAAGATCATGTACAGATCAGATATTTAGCTTAAGACAGATAAGACAAAAAGACAAAAAAGTTTGAGAGTATAGGAAAGAAAGTTTTCTGTGCATTTGTTCACCTAGAAAAAGCATTTGACGAGGTAAATAAAAGTAAACTTTGGCAAGGCCTTTAAGGAGTACGGAGTCAATGGATGGCTCCTACAAGCAATAAAAATAATATATACACGGAGAAAATAAAACAAAAATCATGGTGTTTGAGGGAAAAAGTGAGAAAACAATGTGAAACATTGTCTTAAATGATGAGAGATTAGAACAAGTTGACAAGTACGTATATCTAGGTAGTCTATTCACTAGCGACGGAAAAATAGATGGGGAATTAGATAGGCGCATAAATAAGGGAAAGAAGGTTATCGGTAGAGCAGGGTCATCCTCACAAATAAAAACATATCAAAAAAAGCTAAAATGGCCATACATAATTCTATATTCGTACCGACTATACTATACGGCAGCGAGACATGGATCTGTCAAGAGGAGGACAGGAGTAAAATTAACGTGATTGGCATGAAACCTCTGCGCACAATGTGCGGGAAAACACTGATGGACAAAGTCCGAAAAGAGACAATCCTCAAAGAATTTGGTGCAAAAGAGACAATAGTTGACACATGGGAAAGAAATCAGTTGAGATGGTTCGGTCATCTTGAAAGAATGAAAGATGAACGACTGACCAAACAAGTGTATAAAGGTAAAGTTAATGACAGAATGCCCAGAGGTAGACCGCCGAAAGAATGGTTAGAATCTGTAAATGAGACATTAATCCGAAGAGACATAAGAAGCCATAGAAACACAAGAGCTTGAATGAAAAAATGCATGGACGTGAAGGAAGCTAGAGTAGTGTGCCAGGACAGAAAAATGTGACGACAAATAGTTTGTAAACAGAGTGACAATAGAGTGAATGACCGTTCTGTGACATTTTTACTGTTTTCTTGAAAAATGTCGGATTTAATTGACCCAATTATTTAAATTGTGAAGAAGAATTTTTGTATTGGCATTTGGGTCTTATGGATATATTTAATTAACAAACGTGCATTACATAAAAGTTAAATTGGCAAACGTTTCGACCACGGATAGGGGTCCTCCTCAGTGCCAGATATTCGATTTAAAATTAAACTTAAAATTAAAGCTTTGATATGCAATATTTGGTAAAAAAAGGGGAAATTCATGCATAAACTTAGCCCTTCTATGTCATGCAGCTCCTCTCTCTCTCTCTCTTTCCCTCTGCGTCACTCTCTACCTCCGCCTTTCTCTCCGTCTCTGTCACCCACACTCTCTCTCTATACGCTTCCTCTCTGCGTGTTCTTCCCTTTTCGTTGCAGAAGGTGAGATGGTTGTGGGGAAGTAAATCACTCCTTAATCCCACAAACACAATATTCACAAACACAATATTCACACACACGATAAACAGACGCCTGAAACAAAGACCTTGCATACTGACGGGCCCAAGTGGGGAACCACACATAACAATTTTGTAAAGCTCTTCACTTGGGGTGATCGCTAGAGAGATTGATCAGCAACCTGGGTCGGAGCAGTGTTGCGGAATAAACGTGTCATTTAAATAAATAACACGAGAATTCCAGATCAATCTAAAATATCTATACCTAACACCTATATACCTATCTACTTTATACCTATATACCTACCTACTTTACACCTATATACCTATTTAACTTATACCTATCTACTCTATACCTATATACCCATATACACACTACTATTTTCCAACCGAGCAAGTCACGCCTACCCCGAAAGGGAAATGGCTTAATCGTATAATAATAATATTTGTGTGTTAAATTTTACATAACATAGTTCGGTAAACGGAGGACATTACGGCATTATATTAAAATTTCATTTTCAGTCATGTAAAACGAAATAGGGTAATATTTGATGTAAAAATACGAATTATTAATATAAATTCATTATAATTTAATTCGCGATACAGTAAGAAATAATACAACTGGATAATAGAGATTACCTGACAGTTGGGTAAAATGAGATGTCATGTAAAATTTCGTGCGCCAGCAAAAAAAAAACATTCTTGCTACAAACAAATTCTGTGGAAGGTCATCCACTACTACACACATGCTTACACATGCCATACAATTCATAAGTATATTGTTGGTACATATACACAATTTAACTTAAACAATTACATTAAAGTACAAATGATATAGTCGCACGCTTTTAACGATATTACCGCTATTAAAACTCGAAAACGCTATGACGGGTTTCGAACCACCTAAGCTACGTTTAACGCGTTCTATCGCTGACAACTAAACCACACGGCTAACCTAACACTTAGAATATCGAGAAAAAAATTTCGACTACAAAGTTAAAGTAAGAGTACGTCAGGACCGTACAAAAAAAATATCTGGTCCCCGTTTCATCGAAATTTGTTATTGTAACATTTTATTAATAAGCGGGCTTATAAATTTGTAGGAAGGAATTAAAAACTAACGTATAGAATTCCTGAGAATAAAACAAAAATTCAACGATCAAATTTGGACGAACACCACAAAATGCTCCTACGCGGAAAAAATTTATCCGTGAAGAAGTCACGAACTTGTAGCTAGGTCTCGGATACGAGATAAAAAAATGAAACATTACATCCCTATTTCTATGAAAAATATATGGATAAATTTCGAAGTTTCTTACGAACAGTTCGAATTTCCTTCGAATAGTTCCTGAAAATTTCGGACTGAAATATAAAGAGGAAAAATTTTATTTGTGCGATTTCATTTTATATTAATTTATAAATTCGCAACTCAGAAGATTCGAACCCTCAAAGACTGCTGACTCACAAGTTTCTAAACATAAACCAGGAGTGCGTAAACACGCGCAGCCATCAAGGCCAAACAAAATAGGCATTATAAAACTTCTAGCCACTCATCCAACGAGGTCGAGGCACACATACGAGCGCACACACGCACCGCGCGTTTGGGAGAGTGTGTGTGTGGGCCACGTACAGGCGAACTTAGTTTCGTGTTCCCAGATTTGTCGGGCAAGCTCGTGAGTGCTCTAAGAATCTTTTCCCAATCACTCGTAATATTTTTTTAATTATTCATGTAAAACAAAAGTGATGAACCGTTTTAGAATTTTCACATCGAGTTCGTCAATCTTTCTCAAAGTTCACAGGTTATTTACGAAAATACATAAATATCCGATGAATTTTTCTCATATCCGAGACCTAGCTACTAGTTCGTGACTTTTTTACGGATAAATTTTTTCCGTGTGTTGCAATTCCTAAAAACAAAAAAATTTGTTTCTTTGCACGAAAATAAAAAAGAGGAAAGAAAAATGAGAAGGCAACCAACCAAATCCCCTTCCTTCTCTTTTTTATTTCTCTCGTCTTTTTTATTTTTATTATTATCAAATCACAATATGAAAGCATGCACAATATTTACCAACGTTTCGGTGCTCACACAGCGCCCTTATAAAGGCAAGAAAAATTAGAGCAGGTAGGAACAGCGACGAAATAACGATACTATCACCTCGATACCTGACAAGTGAATGTGGGTCAAAAGACAAATAAACAAACAAGAACTGCTAGAAATGACCTCCAATCCAAGTCAGCTAAATTGAAATCTAAGAATTTTAAATTAGATTGGATAATTTTTTATTTGGAATTTTCTAACCTTAAAACTTTAAATTATTTCATTTTTAACATTTAAAATTTTTGCATGGCCTACTTTTTAAAAATACTAGAACATTTGCGTGCTATGCGCGCACTTATTACCCTTTCTTTAGAAAAAGAACTCGGTTCATTTTCTAACATTTTGTTATAGATTTTACAGAAAATCTTATATTATTTGAGAACGTTGTACATGATTTACAGAAGTTTCCTTATTATAGCGAGAAAATTCCAGTGAATTCAATATGGATGACAATTTTTTCCACTTACTTACAATTCTTTCTTTGGGTGAAAAATTAGTATTTTTATTGAAAATAATTTTTTTTGTTTAAGTCGACTGAATTTTGTTTTAAAATTTTTTTATAGGCATTTAATCTTTTCGGTAGAAAATTCATTTCTTCCCTTGAAAATTTAAATACTTCTACGAAAATTTAAGTTATTTGCTTGAAAACTTATTTATCTATCTGAAAATTTAACAAATCTATTTTTTATTGAGAATTTAGCTTTTTTAGTTAATGATTTATCTATTTTGTTGAAAGTTTGTCATTTTGGTAGAAAATTAGCCTTTTTAGTTAAAATTCATGTATTTTATTTAATTTCTTCGGTTAAAAAATAGTTTTTTCTTATTAAAAATTAATTTTTCAAACTAAAAATTTAACTCAATTTCTTATCGAGATTCTTTTTCATACAAATTTAATCTTTTTGGTGAAAAGTTCATTTGTTTAGTTGAAAATTAATTTTATTTGCTTAAAAACTTATTTCTCTAACTAAAAATTGAGCTATTCTATACTTTGTTAAAAATTTATGTTTTTGAGTTGAAAATTCATCCATTTAGTTAAAAATTTATCTTTTTTTTTGGTAGAAAATCAACCTTTTTGATTGAAGATGCAACTATTGGGTTGAAAATTCCATCAAAAATAAAAAATTTTGATGGAAAATTCATGTATTTTCTCAAAAATTATTCTTTTTTGGTAGAAAATTAATCTTTTTGGTTGAAATTTTTATTTCTTTAGTTGAAAATTATTTTTTATGTTATTAATTAATTTTTTTTAATTAAAATTAAAAAAATTAATGTTTTTAATTAAAATTTAGAAATTAATTTTTTTAACTAAAAATTTAAATATATTCCATTTTTCGTCAAATTTTTTTAATAGCCATTACATCTTTTCGATTGAAAATTCATTTGTTTGGTTGAAAATTTAACTATTTGTTGAAAATGTATTTTATTTGTTTAAAAACTTATTTCTCTAACTAAAAATTAAACTGTTCTATTCTTTGTTCGAAATGTATGTTTTTAGTTCAAAATTTGTCTGTTTTTGATAGAAAATTCATCTTTTTGGTTGAAAATTCACCTAATTGGTGAAATGTTTTTTTTTTGTTTTTGTTTGAAGATGCATTATTTTAGTTGAAAGATCATTTCTTTTGTGGAAAATTGAACAAATTTTGTTGAAAATGTTTTTTATTATTTTTTTTTTTTATAAAAAATAATCTTTTCAACGAAAAAGGTAGCTACTTCATTTTTGCTAGAAAATTGATCTTTTTAAGTTGAAAATTCACTAATTTTGTGAAAAACATTTTCTCTTTTATAAGGAATTCAATTATTTATTTAGAAAACTCATATTTTTTTGTTATAAATTCAACTTTGTTTTCAAACATTAGTCTTCGGGGATCTCCCGCCTCGAAGTTCGAAGTCAGTTGTCCAGTGCCGTCCGATGTTTTTTCATCACCCGCATCTTTATACGTCAATTTTTAAATACATTCTACTTTTATTTAGTAACTTAATAAGTATTATATACTGAGAGAAAAGGATAGTCTATATATTTTAATATTTTCTGAAATTCTAAAATATAAACCGAAACTTAAAAATGTTAAAGTTTCTACGGGAGACTTGGCTTTAAACTGCAGCCCTGAGAATGTTGACGTCCCTTGCGATTCTCATTTTACCTTACTGTTGTGTAATTCCTATCCTAATGAAAGTGAAAATCTCTTTAAAAATTCTGCAATCTATACTTTCTTTTAAGTGAATCGTTAATATCACACAAAAGTAAACTTTATATAATTCATTTAATACAAATTTACAATACTTTGCGTTATTTTATAATATACTGGTATGAAAATAATACAACCCTTATCTCAATTATTACATATCAGAATTTTCACTTTTGGAATTGAGATTTTACATAACTCTTTTGTATTATTTATAGTTCTGTTTTGTATTAAATCCTAAAATAATTGTAAACTTTATCTAAATGCAGTAATGTCATCCATTTACCTAACTAATTGGGTACATTTTAATGAACAAAATTTTCTCCGTGTAGAGATTGTAAAGCGAGTGTTAGGGAAAATGGGAAACTGAGTGACTGGTTTGATATTATGCAAGGCGTAAAACAAGGTAACAGGAGAGACACTAGTTGACATATGGGAAAGAAATCAGTTAAGATGGTTCGGACATCTTAAAAGAATGAAAGATGAACGACTGACCAAACAAGTGTGTAAAGGCAAAGTAAATGGCAGAATGCCCAGTTAGACCGCTGAAAGAATGGTTAGAATCTGTGAATGAAACATTAATTTCGAAGAGACATAAGAAGCCATAGAAACACGAGAGCTTGCATAAAAAAATGTATGGACGTGAAGGAAGCTAGAGTAGTATGCAAGGACAGAAAAGTGTGGCGACAAATAATTTGTAAACAGAGTGACAATATAGTGAATGACGCCTGAAACAAAAACCTTGGATACTAGTGGGCTCAAGTGGGGAACCACACATAATAATTTTGTGAGGCTCTTCACTTGGGGTGATCGCTAGAGAGATTGATCAGCAACCTGGGTCGGAGCAGTGTTGCGGAACGAACGTGCCATTTAAATAAATAACACAAGAATCTTAGATCAATCTAAAATATTTATACCTTACACCCATATACCTATCTACCTTATACCTATATACCCATCCACACACCACTATTTTCCAGCCGAGCAAGTCACGCCTATCCCGAAAGGAAAATGGCTCAATGGTATAATAATTTTAAAAAATCAGTAACATGAGCATATTACTTATTTTTCTAAGCACTTTTATGTAAAACCTTGAAGTTCAATTTATCACATTACTGGAAGTTAATTTTTGGAAACATCTAATAACTTTCCTCTCATACAGTAAATTTAAAATGCGTGTTTTACGCCCGAAATATATTCTTGAACTCACCCTCAGCTTTCTTTCTAGTAGAATAAGTAGCGTACCTAACACATTCACCACGGAAAACAAAGTAACAGAGTAATGCAAGAATTAAGAGTCGCATGATTGTTAATGTTAAGGCTTTCGATAAAATTACTTTTATGCTGTGCAACAGAATATCAGTTATTCAGTATTATCGCTTGTATGCCACAATGAATACCTCCGCGTTTTTATAAGGATCGTGAAATGCGGCAATTGCTATTAGACTAGATAAACACAGCATGTTTCTTCAGCTAGGTAAAAAATTGGGTCATCATAGTCATGTGAAAAATATTTACATTAGAAATACCGCTTCTGCATTCGAGTGGCATTTTTGTCCTTCCGGATGATTTTCCAGTTTTGGGAACATGTGGTAGCGTCTTAAAGCTATATCATCACTATAATGAGGTTAAATAATCGACACTTTTATATGTCCAGGAATGCATTCATTCATATACTTGAAAACTAGGCTTTGAAAGAATGCTTCCATTAGATCAAAGCTTTAAAATAAACAAAATTAACTAACGAAATGAAATGTTAATCTATGGATGCTTTTATATTTTTAAGGATGCACACATTATCAAAACGTACTGTGATGAACTACAAAAATAATTCTTATATCTTAAGATTTACATTTCTTAATGTCTTCCAGGATTATATGAACGTTTCATTAGGCCAGAGCTACAACAGTACAAAAATTCAAACTTTGAATCGTTGGATGTATGCAGTTTTAACCAAAACTTAGTGAATCTCGGAAACAGCTTTTTGTTTTTTTTTTCTTTCAAATTCATAATCTTATTTTTAGAGCGTTTTTATTTCTCCTTAACAATTTCAATTTTTTGAGCTAAGTTGTTATCATATGACACCCGTCAATAAACAAAAATAATTAATACTTGTTTCCTTGGACAAGCCAATTTATTTGTCATATTTTCTAAACTATTATAAACTGTACTTTCTCTTGTTCTTTCTCATTATTTAAATAAGTTGTAACCTAATATTATGGAAGTATTTAATTGATAATTATTATTATTTATATATTTGGTTCTTTTGGACTTGCTGATCAGTAAAGAAATTCTCCACAAAGTTTTAACTTTATTTCATATAGCAGCTGTAACTTAAGTTTTCAAAACATTCAATGACTTTTCTCTCAACCAGCAAATTTAAAAGTCGTATATTACGCATAAAGTATATTCTTGATCTTATACTTCGAGTTTTCGTTATAGTATGATATGACGTACATTCTCTAGTGTACACAAAGTACGATAGAAAAACAAAAATTTAAAATCGCATGTTTTTTAATGTTAAAAGACATTTTTATTGAATTTCTCTTAAGCTGTGTAACTGAATATTCTTGAGATCAGTTTCTGTTTGAGTAGAAGCAATATTTTATAAATTGATCGAAAAATATTTTGCTTTCTCATACATAGAGAAAGGTTTGTCATGGCAACAATTTCGGAAATTTACAAATTCGTTTAATAAACGTTCCTCAAATTAAATACATATGACGACGGTAATATTGAGGTGACACTTGTTATTGAAGAATTAATTGTCATGCGCCTACATTAATTTTTACTTGGTGACCTACTGAACCATTTTTTTAATTCCAGTTTTATATTATATCAAATGGAATTGCTCAATTTAAAATGCATTTCTCAAATTCGTATGATTTTGAATAGCACTTTTTTAATTTTGTGACACTGTTTTAGAAATTTTGCAATCGTGACAGATTTTTATTTAAAGAACATGTAGAATTTTTTAATTTTCTAACCTTGAACACTATGCGTACCAAAATTTAGGTACAAATACCCAAACTTATTTTTGGGCAATAAAAAAGTATGCCGAAGGAAATTTGTATTAGAATATGCTTTCGAAAGTTATCGCTTCGTCAAACAAACAGACAGATATTTTGATGACAACCGGTTTTTCTGACACTGGCATGGAAAAGATTGGTTTAGTAACCGTTACAATAAATTCGGTAAAAATTCGAAAGAATTACATTTCGGTAATTCTATACAATTTATTCAGCCAGTTCTAAAATCCAAATGATAATCGTTACTGCATTTTCATGAAAGATTGAATGCTCAGTAGATTCGCGTATTTTTTCTGTTAGGATTTACCAAAATGTCCCTCTGTTCGACTTTCACCAAATTTATTGTAACGGTTACTGAACAAATTTTTCCGTGTCTGTGTCAGAAAAAAATTGTTTTTATGAATATATCCGTCTGACTACGCGATAACTTTCAAAGGGGTTTCCTAATAATAATTTCCTTCGTTATACTTTTTTATATTCCAAAAATACGTCTATCTATTCGTACCAAAATTCTGGTACGTATTAGATATGCCCTTTGCTATTAAGTTTTTTAGGTTAAAAATTTTTCATAATTTAATTTTTTCTTAATTGGAATCGTTCTCGAATACGAAATTTCTAAAGCAGTGGCACGAAATTAACACATTTTTGAAAAAACTGCTAATATTCTTATTTAACCCTTGTTGATTCTATATTTAACTTATTTTTGAGTTTCTACAAATACTAGAAAAATTATAATGGCAAAGTGTCTACTAGATGGTTCTTTTTTCAATTTTTTTTGGGTGGTTGTATGAAACCTGTCAAAAGTGACCGACCCATTAGGGCTTTTAACGTTTAAAATTTTGATTTGATAGGACAATATCTTCTGTTCATTCTTCAGCTTGGAAAGTTAAAAAAAAGTCTACTATTAGTTAAAAGTTATAGCAAAATTTTTTTATGTACAGTTTTTTCAAGTGAACAGCAATAAAAAATTATAGATTCAAAGAAAAATTATTTGTGCAATTTAAAACTTTTTGAAAATATTTAAAAAAAACATGTTTTCTTAGATTGAATTCAATGCACACCTTTTTAGAAAAAGTTTAATATATGGAACGTGAAATTTCTTTAGCTTGAATCAAGTAAACCTGCTATTTTTTTTTTCATGCAAAAAAATGTGTTCGAACCATTCCGAAATTGAGAAAAAAGTCTAAAATCCCAAAACTCAAAAATTAAAAAACACGAAATTTTTTTTCAATTTAAGCAGAATAATAGCATGCTTCTTTAAGTCAAGCTGAAGATATTTCAGGAAATATTCAACTTTATAAAGGAAAGTGTGCATTTAAATCAATCCATAAGAATACGTTTTTACACATTTTCAAAAAATTCTAAATTGAACATTTTTTTAAATTTATAATTTATAATTGCTGCTTACTAGCAAAAAATGTAAATACACAAAATTTGCTGTATTGTAAAACGAGCCACCCTAGTATCCACTTTTACCAAAAAAATCCGGGTATTCCTACCGAACTTTCGGAACCAGTAATGACGCCTGTTCAGGCATGATTTAATAATTTTATCGCCGTTTTATCGTTAAATGTATTAATATTGTTACACTATCTGAAAAAGCAGGGATGAATTAATTATTTTCTCCTAACAGTGTAAATGATACTCTTCGAGACTTTTCAGAGAATATTAAAAATACCTTAAAATTAGGAGAATTTTTTTCTCAAAGCACTTAATTCTATAACTAAGTTTTATAACAAGAATAAAAAAAAACTTGAATAAACTACATTTTGAAAAAGACTGGAATTTACAGAAAACCATTTGGAGTAAAACTTCCTTCTCAAATAAGAAATACTTTTTTCTGTGACGCTTGTTTTTGATGAATTCAATGTCATGCACTTGATCTAATTTTTACTTGGTCCCCTGTTATACAGTTTTTTAGATCGCAATCATTAAATAATACAAGTTTCATAATATTTTATAACTTTTGGTTCACTTTGTTTCTGAATTTTTATAATCAAAAGAGAAGACTCTTGTCAAAATTTATGTACACGTCTCAATAATATTTTATATAACTAAGAGTGTTTTAGTATTTAAATACATAAAAAAGAAATCTGATGATGTAGTTCTTTCGTTGATTATGATCAACAATTTAAAAATATTTGAAAGTTTTTTTAACCTCGTAGCAATTGGTTATTTTCACATCAAAGAATAAACTGACTTTTATTAATTATCTTCAATTAAATAATTATATTTACCATTACCCGTGCAGAAATCGCCCGATTTCGTACGTAATACCGATCTGGCCCCGATCGGGATTCCCGATCTGGCCCTGATCGGTACAATTCTGTGGCCCATACTTGGGCCAGACCGGGCCAGACCGATTTCCTACTGAAACGCCATCTCGATGCGCTCACAGAATTAGTGCTGGGTATTGTTTTTTGATGTGCAGTGAATTTCGAATATTACTCGTTTGTAATATTCTATTATATTTTACTTTTGAAAGTGCCTAAGGCAAGTACGCCACTTTTTCGGATGCATCGAGCACTAGCCCAGTATACCTCGAAACCTGCGTGAGGAAAATGAAAGTAAGTAATTATTACGCTCTGCGGCACATTGACACCTAACCACAAATAAATTAACCATAAATTAACTTGACTTTTCTCAACAAATGTAAATGAAATTATTATAGATGGTAATGTAAGTGATCCTGAAGTTAATATTGACCAATCTGTTCAATTTTTTAATTCGGACGAGCCAGAAAATTTGGATCCACTTAAAAGACAATTTCTGACTGACATCAACGCTGTTTCAGGTATGAATAGTAGATTCACAATTACTTCCTTATTACACGTTAGTCTTATTATTCCATCTTTGTTATCTTTTATTCAGTTTTGACGAATGTGAGTGACATGATGGGTGATCAATTGCCACGTTGAAACAGTTAAAACAATGTGGACCATGCAAAATGGGAAATTTAGCAACAGGATTTATTCTCCTGCCTTTTCTTGTGGATTACGTTTGGGCCAAGGAGGAAGAGCAAGTTAATTTACTGAATACTTTTTACACTTTTTTTTTGTTTCGTTGACACGTAACGGTTCTGAGAGCACGTGGGGCGCTTGTCAAATTTGAAAAACTGTTTTTATTTTATTTTCTCGGGACCAGTTTAATCATTATTAATCTAAATTATTTTACCAATTTTGGATTGTTTTTGAAAATACCGCATATTGAATTCAATGTGAAACACTTTAGATCCCTATAATTTGCAATCGAAATATATTGTATTATCAACAAAAAAGTTGAATTTTCAACCCAAAAAGATACATTTTCAACAAAAAGAAATTAATTTTTAACTAAAATAAATTATTTTCAACCAAACAGTTGCATTAACAATCAAATATTTGAATTGTCAGGCAAAAATAGCTAATTTTGGAGAATTTAGTTTAACTTTTAACGAAATAGTTCAGTTTTAAAGTAAAAAGGCTTATTTTCTGAAGACAGTTGAAATTTCAACCCGAAAAGTTGAATCTTTAAACAAATAGATGAATTGTCAATGAAGACCAAAAATGGAATAGTTAAATTTGCAGGTAAGAAATTAACTTTTAACAACAAAAAAACACAAATTTTTAACAAAAAAGTTTAACTTTCAACCAGAGAGGTGAATCTTTTTTAAAAAAGTAAATATTTAACGCGGTAGTTCAACTTTCAACTAATTAGTTGAATTTTCAATCCAAAAATATGTATTTTTAACTAAATTATTAAATGTATAACAAAAAAGATGAATTTTCAACAAAAATGTTATTTTCTACCACATTGTTTCATTTTTATGAACAAGTTTAAATTTAAACTTCAACTTTTAACCAAGTAATTTTTATGTTCAGTCAAAAAAGGTGTTAATTTTAAATCAAAAACAGTTCAATTCAACC
>CAKNYM010053407.1:240452-252010 GCA_932195095.1 Andricus curvator
AATTTTAAATCAAAAACAGTTCAATTCAACCTAAAAAGACAAATTTTTCAGAAAATAGATGAATTTTCAGCCAGGGACATTAATTTACCACAAAAAGGCGAGTTTTGAACTCATAAACTCAATTTTCAACCAGAAATGAAATAGTTACATTTTCGATTGAAAAAATTCATTTTTCAACCAACAAAAATAGATTTTTGTACAAAATAGTTCAATTTTTGAATAAAAGACGATTTGTCAACAAACAAATAAAATTTTGAACTAAGTAGTTCAACTTCCAACGTTAAGAAACTAGATGAAATTTTAATAAAGTATGTAGTTAAATTTTTAAGCCAAAAAGTCAAATACTCAACCATATAGATGAATCGTCAAAATTACAGTTTACAAAACTAATTTTCATGAAAAAAAAACGAATTTTCAACCAGTTGAATTTAATAAAAAAGACAAATTTTTAACAACAACAAGAACATTTAATTTCAACAAAATTGTTGAATTTTTAAGTCGAAAAGATGAATTTTCATCATATGAATTATTTCAGGTTATTTAACATTTTTTCATAAAAAGCAAACCTTGTCCTGGCAATTTATACCATCTACAATAATATTACGTTTCTTAAAAGTATAATTAAACATTTTTGTCTGAAACCCGTTCTTGAGGTGCCCGTACTACTTTAATTTTAACTCAAAATAATGATGCCATTACATATATTTCCAGCTGTTATTTGTGCTAAATTTTAAATCACGGAGGAGGAGGCTCTAAGCAACATTGAAACCATTATTGGAAATTCCAAAGATTGGGGTGGCCGTCGAAAGGAGAGGACCATGCACTAGTTTCGAGTTTACTTAAATTAAATGTATGTTATTTTGGTTTTAAATAAATAATAGTTTATAATTTATAATTTGCTCTTTATTCGCGAAATTCATAAAATGGATTATAATGAGACTGATCGGGTACCGATCGGGCACCGACCGGGTTTCCCGATCGGGAGTCCCGACCTGGCCCCGGCCTGGGCGTGTGTTTCATCCGCGATCTGGCCCCGATCAGAATTCCCGATCTGGGCCCGATTTGGCCCGGTCTGGCCCCGATCGGGGCCAGATCAAAATTTCTGCACGGGTAAAGGTATTGAGTATCAAATTATTAAAGGAAAATTTTGAAATTTCTAATTTCATATAAGATTTATAACGGAATAAATTTTTCCATTCCCAATAGAATATCGTAATAAAGGAAATAACAGCAGAAAACAAATATTGTATATGAGACTGAAGTTTCTTATCGTACTGTCATTTACATTATTTTTCATTTTTTATTTATGGATAAATTTTTATACTTTTATTTTTGGTTTAAGTGTCAATCCTCAATATTTCGGAAATCTTTCATGCACTTTAATACTTGTTTTAATTTTTAATGAACAGGAAATTAAAATACAATAATTTCCAATGTTTCCTATAAAAATTCAATAAAATTATCAAAGGCGTTGTTATATCTCGAAATGTCTATTTTTAAATTGATTTCATTATTGCCTTCTATCTTTATGTATAGCATCTCCATGAATTAACTTTTTATTTGCCCCACAATCTGTCAATGTCCGCGAAATCTATGATGATATGTTAAAATTTCTTAGAAACTTCAGTTTTCACGTCAATTACAGACCATAAAGGAGAAAAGAGACTTATCCTTCTGCTGTTATTTCCTTTATTCCGATATTCTATTGGGAATGGAAAAATTTATTCCGTTATAAATCTTATATGAAATTAGAAATTTCAAAATTTTCCTTTAATAATTTGATACTCAATACCTTTAATGGTAAATATAATTATTTAATGGAAGATAATTAATAAAAGTCAGTTTATTCTTTGATGTTATGAGACTTATGAGACAAACAAGTGGTTGCTAAAGCTCGATTCTGATTGGTTCATTATGCCCAACTTTAAAGCTTTACTGTGCTCAAACTAAGGCCCAGATCAGATTTTGCCAGAGGACTCTTCTGTTTCTTTTTTTGTCCTCTATCATTCAGTACCGGCACGTTCATAGGTGGTGGGACACCCTGTATACATACATTACTAATATAAAGCATATGATAGAAATAAATTGTTCGTAGTATCTTATAAAATTATACCCTGATGAGGAGATCTAAAGTGATCTCGAAACATGTTGGTCCCAAAAGCAGTATAAAAAAGACGGAGAAAGAGAGAGGAGAAGAGAGTGAGGATGGCTTGGTTGTCTCTTTCCTAATACTCTCCCTCTTTTTTCCTCTTGTTATATAATTGTCTCTATAGTGAGCCGATTACAAAGTTGTTTGGAAACATATTTGGGGGCCTTTCTATGCAATTCTTTTTGCATATATTGAACTTTTTGAATGTGTTTTTTCAAAACAACTGATTTTTGGATTCACAATGTTTCTGAGCCTTTTTGTTTCAAAAATAAATTTTTGCACAGATTGACTTGTTAATATTGTGTTTCTAATTTTCTTCTTAAAAAATTCCACTTTTAAAATTCGCTAAATTTTCCCTGGCCGTTAATATTCAAAGAGTAGAATCTTGATCTTGTAACATTTATGACATACAATTTTTTATAAACGGAATAAAACAGTTCCCAATTTAAATTAAAAAATTTCAAACCTACTATCCTTGACAGTTATTATAAGTGCCTCTTATAGAAATTTCCTGACTTTGCCTGGATGTCTCAGATTTAACCAAATTATAATTTTCTATCAAAAAATTTGATTGAACACATGAGATTTATTGATTCATATAGAATAATAAATACATTTGACAAGCTTGGCAACGGCCATTCAGGCATGATGTATTAATTTTAGTGTCATTCATCGTTAAATAAATATTATATTGACCAGTAATCAATACAAATTGTCATTTCTCCATCTTTCCATCTTATACTTAATTAATATTTATAGTTTTCCGCCTTTGAGACTTGCTGCTCAGAAAACAAACTCTCCACGAAGTTTTCATTTCAAATACGATATTTTATTTTTCTGTTAAAAAATATATTACAGTTTTACACCAAACATATCTAGTAGTTGTACGATTGCTTAAAATTGGTTGGTTACACAAAGCAATTCAGTGCATTGACCTTCCTGATTATTGTTTGAGTGTGCACATAAACTTTTCATCTTGTACTTTCGCCACGCAGTGAGCTGAAAAATAATTTAAAAAATGTATAGCTAAACCAGTGATATTTCCCCTTGATCTAGCTACAAATATTGTGAGAAACTAAGCAACGATATTGACAGAATGTTTGAAGCAGGGATTTGCAGTAGAATCTATTATAGGTATTATTATTAACGAATTACAAAAATACATTTTTGAAGGAAAGATATTATATAACTGAATTAGGAATGTTGAATCTCTAAATATCACGCTAATGTAATAGGATTATTTTCGACAGAGGTTTGAAATTTATAATTGATTTAACAGTTTACTTTGCGATATAATAGGTCCTAATAATCTGTGTAAAACTGATCATAAGGGCCTATTTTAAAATGAAAATATGTGGATTTTCTTACTAACTACAAATTTTGACTTCAAGTTTCGATTTTCTGTGACATCTGAAACTCGTGACGTCACATAGCTAATTTAAAAATATAAAAATCCTTGAATAGAGGTTACAGTTGACTGTTCCGAAAACAAAAATCACTTTGTTCGTATATATTTTACTTTTATTGATTCACACCCGATACTTATTAACTTTCCTGTTAAGTTTATATTTATAATTTTTTAACGTAATGGAGGGCGCAAGTCCGTGAAATTCAAAATAAATACATAAAGAACAAGCGTTCAAGTTTATCAATAAGTCTCTAATAATGATCAATCAGATATTTTATAATAAAATTTAAAAAAGTTTGTAATCTAAGATGTATCCAAGCTTGATAAGTAATTTAAAATTACTTACTGGAAGCATCTTCCATTGTCGAGTATGGAGTTCTTGTTCCTTTTAGCATTCGTTTTATTGTGCTGGAGCGGGCATCCAAGTCAATCGCAATTTCACAAAAATATTTCGCGCCACGAGTAACGCAGAATTCTGTGGATTAATTTAATGATCTTTATTAACTATCGTCCACTTGCGTACAATATTCTGAGCAATCAATATCGAAGAATACAAATTATTACATGATAAATAAATTATTATTTGCAGAATGGTGTAAAAATATTGTTTTCAGAAGAAGCAAACATTGTGAATAAAACACAAACTCCTCTTTTCCTTAAATTAGCTCGTTATTGAAGGTTTCCTTCAAAAATGTATGGAAAAGGTCTTTCGGTCAAAGTCTGGTCAAGTTAGGTTTTATCATGCTTCAGGTGATGCTCATAAAAAGTCGTGATGGGAAAATTTCACCAAAAGGCCTTTCTATACATTTATGTGCAGGCTCCTTTGAAATTCGGAAACTCATAGTTTCAATTAACAGTATAAAAATATGTATGTTAATGTGCACAAAAATCGGCTGAATCAAACATGTAAATACCTTAATGCGAAAGGAAATAGAATAGACTTATACATATAGAGACAAAGTTAATCGAAGGTTTGGATTTCTGCCACGAAGATCATTTACAGATCAGATATTTAGCTTAAGACAGATCACAGGAAAAAGTTTGTGAGTAGGAAGGAAAGTTTACTGTGCATTTGTTGACCCAGAAAAAGCATTTGACAAGGTAAATAGAAAAAACTTTCGGAAGGTCCTAAAGAGTACGGAGTCAATGGATGGCTCCTACAAGCAATAAAAACAATATATAGAGGTAGTAAAGCGAGTGTAAGGGTAAATGGGAAACTGAGTGACGGGTTCGATATTATGCAAGGCGGGAAACAAGGTAACAAGAGAGACACTAGTGGACATATTGGAAAGAAATCAGTTGAGATGGTTCGGACATCTTGAACGACTGACCAAACAAGTGTATAAAGGCAAAGTAAATGGCAGAATGCCCAGAGGTAGACCGCCGAAAGAATGGTTAGAATCTGTGAATAAGAGATTAATCCAAAGAGACATAAGAAGCCATAGAAACACGAGAGCTTTCATGAAAAAATGCATGGACGTGAAGGAAGCTAGAGTAGTATGCCAGGACAGAAAAGTGTGGCGACAAATAGTTTGTAAACAGAGTGACAATAGAGTGAATGAAGCCTGAAACAAAGACCTTGGATACTGACGGGCCCAAGTGGGGAACCACACATAATAATTTTGTGAGGCTCTTCATTTGAGGTGATCTCTAGAGAAATTGATCAGCAACCTGGGTCGAAGCAGTGTTGCGGAACGAACGTGTCATTTAAATGAATAACACGATAATTCTAGATCAATCTTAAATATTTATACCTTACACCTATATATCTATCTACCATATACCTATATACCCATCCACACACTACTATTTTCCAACCGAGCAAGTCACGCCTACCCCGAAAGGGAAATAGCTTAATGGTATAATAATTTTTAAAAAATCAGTAACATGAGCATATTACTTATTTTTCTAAACACTTTTATGTAAAACCTTGAAGTTCAATTCATCACATTACTGGAAGTTAATTTTTGGAAACATCGAATAACTTTCCTCTCATACAGTAAATTTAAAATGCGTGTATTACGCCCGAAATATATTCTTGAACTCACCCTCAGCTTTCTTTCTAGTAGAATAAGTAGCGTACCTAACACATTCACCACGGAAAACAAAGTAGCAGAGTAATGCAAGAATTAAGAGTCGCATGATTGTTAATGTTAAGGCTTTCGATAAAATTACTTTTATGCTGTGCAACAGAATATCAGTTATTCAGTATTATCGCTTGTATGCCACAATAAATACCTCCGCGTTTTTATAAGAATCGTAAAATGCGGCAATTGCTATTAGACTAGATAAACACAGCATTTTTCTTCAGCTGGGTAAAAAATTGGGCCATCATAGTCATGTGAATAAATATTTACTTTAGAAATACTGCTTCTGCATTCGAGTGGCATTTTTATCCTTACGGATGATTTTCCAGTTTCGGGAACATATGCTAGCGACTTAAATCTATATCATCACTATTATTATTATTATTATAACATTAAGCCATTTCCCTTTCGGGGTAGGCGTGACTTGCTCGGTTGGAAAATAGTATTGTGTATATGGGTATATAGGTATATGTATAGGTATAAATTAGGTAGGTATATAATGAGGTTAAATAATCGACACTTTTATATGTCAAGAAATGCATTCATTCATATACTTGAAAACTAGGTTTTGAAAGAATGCTTCCATTAGATCAAAGCTTTAAAATAAAAAAAATTTTGAAAAAAAATAACTAACGAACTGAAATGTTAATCTACGGATGCTTTTATATTTCTAAGGATACACACATTATCAAAACGTACTGTGATGAACTGCAAAAGTAACTCTTATATCTTAAGATTTAGATTTCTTAATGTCTTTCAGGATTATATGAACATTTCATTAGGCCAGAGCTACAAAAGTACGAAAATCCAAACTTCAAATCGTTGGATGTATGCAGTTTTAACCAAAACTTAGTGCATCCCGGAAATAGCTTTTTTTTTTCTTTTAAATTCTTAATCTTATTTTTAGAGCGTTCTTCTTTCTCCTTAACAATTTCAATGTTGTGGGCTAAGTTGTTATCATTTGAAACCCATCAATAAACAAAAATAATTAATACTCGTTTCCTTGGACAAGCCAATTTATTTGTCATATTTTCTAAACTAATATAAACTGTACTTTCTCTTCTTCTCGCTCATTATTTCAATAAGTTATAACTTAATATTATGGAAGTATTTAATTGATTATTATTATTATTTATAGATTTGGTTCTTTTGGACTTGCTGATCAGTAAAGAAACTCTCTACGAAGTTTCAACTTTATTTCATATAGTATCTGTAACTTAAGTTTTCAAAACATTCAATGACTTTTCTCTTCACCAGCAAATTTAAAAATCGTATATTACGCATAAAGTATAATCTTGCACTCATACTTCGAGTTTTCTTTATAGTATGATATGACGTACATTCTTCAGTGTACACAGAGTACGATAGACAAAAAACAAAAATTAAAAATCGCATGTTTGTTAACGTTAAAAGACTTTTTTATTGAATTTCTCTTAAGCTGGGTAACTGAATATTCTTGAGGTCTGTTTCTGTTTGAGTAGAAGCAATATTTTATGAATTGATCGAAAGATATTTTGCTTTCTCATACATAGAGAAAGGTTTGCCATGGCAACAATTTCGGAAATTTACAAATTCGTTTAATAAATGTTCCTCAAATTAAATATGACGACGGTAATATTGAGGTGACACTTGTTATTGAAGAATTCATTGTCATGCGCCTACATTAATTTTTACTTGGTGACCTACTGAACTATTTTTTTTAATTACAGTATTATATTATATCAAATGGAATTGCTCAATTAAAAATATATTGCTCAAAATCGTATGATTTTGAATAGCACGTGTTGAATTTTGTGACACTGCTTTAGAAATTATGCAATCGTGACAGATTTTTATTTAAAGAACATGTATAATTTTTTTAATTTTCTAACCTTGAACACAACGTACGAAATTTCGGTACAAATAGCCAAACGTATTTTTCGACAATAAAAAAGTATACTGAAGGAAATTTGTATTAGAATATGCTTTCGAAAGTTATCACTTCGCCAGACAAACAAACAGACAGACAGATATTTTCATAAAAAACGGTTTTTCTGACCCTGGTATGGAAAAGATTTGTTTAATAACATAAATTCGGTAAAAATGCGAAAGAATTACATTTCGGTAATTCTATACAATTCATTCAGTCAATTCTAAAATCCAAATGATAATCGTTACTGCATTTTCATGAAAAATTGAATGCTCAGTAGACTCTCGTATTTTTTCTGTTAGAATTTACCAAAATGTCACTCTGTTCGACTTTCACCAAATTTATTGTAACGGTTTTTGAAAAAATTTCACCGTGTCAGTGTCAGAATAAAATTGTTTTTATGAACATATCTGTCTGTCTGACTACGCGATAACTTTCGAAGGGCTTTTTGTAATAATAATTTCCTTCGTTATACTTTTTTATAATAAAAAAATACGTCTGGCTATTTGTACCAAAATTCTGGTACGTATCAGATATGCGCTTTGTTATTAAGTTTTTTAGGTTAAAATTTTTTAATAATTTAATTTTGTTGTAATTGAAATCGTTCTCGAAAACAACATTTCTAAAGCAGTGGCACAAAATTAATTAATACATTTTTGATAAAACTTCTGGTATTTTTATTTAAACCTTTTTGATTTTATATTTAACTTATTTTTGAGTTTCTACACACACTAGAAAAATGATAATGACAGAGTGTCTACTAGATGGCTCGTTTTTCAATTTTTTTTTGGATGTTGTATCAAACCTGTCAAAAGTGACCGACCCATGAGGGCATTTAACGTGTAAAACTGCATTCTTTCATTTTTCATTCTTTAGCTTGAAAAGTTGAGAAAAAATTACTATTAGTTCAAAAGTTATAGCAAAAATTTTTTATGTACAGTTTTTTTCTAGTGAACAGCAATAAAAAATCATAGATTCAAAGAAAAATTGTTTGGACAATTTAATACTTTTCGGAAATATTTAAAAAACATGTTTTTTGGATTGAATTCAATGCGCACCTTTTTGGAAAATGTTTAATATGTGGAACGTGAAATTTCTTCAGCTTGAATCAAGTAAACCTGCTATTATTTTTTTTTTCATGCAAAAAAATGTCGTGTTTGAAACGTTCCAAAATCGAGAAAAAATCTAAAATCCCAAAACTCAAAAATTAAAAATCACAATCTTTTTTTCAATTTAAGCAAAATAATAGCATGCTTCTTTAATTCAAGCTGAAGATATTTCAGGAAATATTCAACTTTATCAAAAAAGTGTAAATTCAAATCAATCCAAAAGAACACGTTTTTGACACATTTTCAAAAAATTATAAATTGAACAACATTTTTTTTAATTTCTAATTTTTTATGGCTGCTCACTAGCAAAAAATGTGAATACAAAAAATTGGCATCAGGCATGATTTAATAATTTTATCGCCGTTTTATCGTTAAATGAAATAATATTTTCAGACTATCTGAACAAGCAGGGATGAATTAATTTTTTTCTTTTAGCAGTGTAAATGTTACTCTTCGAGACTTTTCAGAGAATATTAAGAATACCTTAAAATAAGGCGAAATTTTGTTTTCAAAGCACTTAATTCTATAACTAAGTTTCGAAACAAAAATAAAAAAAACTTATATAAACTAAATTTTGAAAAAGACTTGAATTTGCATGAAACCATTAAATGCAAAACTTCCTTCTCAAATAAAAAATACGTTTTTCTGTGACGCTTGTTTTTGATGAATTCAATGTCATGCACTTGATCTAATTTTTACTTGGTACCCTGATATACAATTTTTCAAATCGTAATCATTAAATAACACAAGTTTCATAATATTTTATAACTTTTGGTACACTTCAACATTTGAAATTTTTATAATCAAAAGGAAAGACTAATGTCAAAATTTATCTACACGTCTCAATAATATTTTGAATAACTATGAGTGTTTCAGTATTCAAATATATAAAAACGAAATCTGATGATGTAGTTCTTTCGTTGATTATGATCAACAATTAAAGAATATTCGAAAGTTTGTTTAACCTCGTAGCAATTGGTTATTTTCACATCAAAGAATAAACTGACTTTTATTAATTATCTTCAATTAAATAATTATATTTACCATTAAAGGTATTGAGTATCAAATTATTAAAGCAAGATTTTGAAATTTGTTATTAGTATTAAAAACAAAAAATTTTCAATTTTGGGGTTACGAAAGCACTTGTAATAGTTTGAAAACTTATAAAAAAATTGCAATATGCAATCTTCAAAATTTTAACTCAATTACTTTTGAATACATTAATTTTGTTTACATTTTTAATCACTTTATCTTATTAAAATATAAATAAATTGACCTTTACACAAAGTATGAAAAAGCATGACATAGTGAAGAATATATTATTTATCAGATGTTATAGTATTGTTAATAATATTTCTTCAGAGACAGAGAAAAGATTAAATTATCCAATGCGATCTTGTCCAACACGTAACGTAAAATATGTTCTCAAATATATCTTTTTGACTTTTTCAGATATTAGTAATTCTTAAAGTTCATAAAAATCTTTTTGATGAAAAATATAGCAAGAGTCTCATAAATAATTCAACTGAATTATGAAACTCAAATTCGTATGATATGAAAGTCTAAAAACGAGAAAACACTGAAATATCGAAAACCCAAATTTTTACTTTCAGACTTACAAAATGTATTTATTATGATTTGCAGGTAATCAAACATTCCTTTCATGTTGAAACTTTTGTGAAAGTTCACATGAGTCGAAAGACCCATATAAAAAAAGCAAAAGCTTATACTTGATTTTATATTTTTAAATTAACTTGTCCCGGAGGTAATGTTGTCCCAAACGTGTCAACTCTCCCCTGCAAACGATTTAAATTTGTAATTTAAAATGTTTTTAAATTCCAGTTTTATATTATTTCGAATAGAAATTCTTAACTGAAAAATTATTGCATAAGTTTGGATACTTTTTAATATAGTAATTATTCAATTTTGCACCATTGCTTCAAAAAATTTTCAGTTTTAAATAATTTCAGTTGAATGGAAATTAAAGTTTACAGGGTTTAAATATGTTTATATTCTACAAGTTTGAACATTCAAAAAATATGAATTCGTGAATTTCTCTGGCTCAAAAATTGAGTTCGAAATTTGTGCACAATACCTATTTTTCTCAGCAAATGCTGAGTTTCACGGTGAAAACCATAAAAAGCCCATGGAAATCATGGTTTTTTGCGTTTATCTCAGTAAATGAAGCAAATTTTTGAAAAAGCTTCATATAAAAGTTGTAGATCTAGTCAAAATACACCTTTTCAATGTTTTTCTGAAAAACCAATATTTTTCGAGAAAAGTAGGAAAATGTTGGTACAAAGTGTAGAATTGCTTGGAATAGAACTTGTGGCACTCCTGTGAATAGTCATTGAATTAATTTAGGTCACATCCCTAAACCTTTCCAACGTCTCGTGTAGGGGGTGCGGCACCCCTGTGACTGGTTACAGAAAGAAATTAGGTCATTCCCCTACCCCTATCCAACCTATCGTGGGGGAAAGGCACCCCTCTGTGACTGGTCCCAGAAATAATGTAGGTCACATCCTTACCCCTTTCCAACGTCTCGTGGGGGGAAGGGACCTGATGACTAGCAATAAAAATAAATGAGGTCACATACCTTCCCCTTTCCAAAGTCTTGAGGGGGGCGGGAAGGCCCCCCCGTGACTGTTCACAGAAATAATGTAGGTCACATCCTTACCCCTTTCCAATGTCCCGTGGGGGGAGGAGGCACCCCTGTAAATGGCCACAAAAATAATTTCGGTCACATCATTACCCCTTTCCAACTTCTGACTGTGACTGATCGCAGAAATAATGTAAGTTCCATACCTTCCTCTTTTCCAACGTCTCATGGGAGCGGGAAGTCACCGCTGTGATTATTATTATTATTATAGATTAGCAGTTCGAACTCGAAAGTTCA
>CAKNYM010053407.1:257010-318528 GCA_932195095.1 Andricus curvator
TTATCCCTAGAAATTGACGCGAAATCGCCCGACCAGCAGGTTTCTTATTAGTCACAGAAATAATGTAGGTCACATCCTTACCCCTTTCCAACGTTTCGTGGGGGGAAGGCACCCTTGTGACTAACCATGACAATAAATTAGGTCACGTACCTTCCCCTTTCCAACGTCTTAAGGGGGGCGGGATGGAACCTCTGTAAATGGCTATAGAAATAACTCCGGTCACATTATAAACCCTTTCCAGCTTCTCATGGGGGGGAGGCACTCCTGTGACCAATGTCCGCTTTCGAAAGTTTCGCTTCTCCTAACCATTCTACGAGGGCGTATTCACTCTTCCAGGAATTTTTCATATAATTTAAGTCCATTTTCTCCAAAACTATCAGTCATAGGGTAAAAATGTATTGTACATTAAATATGTATTTTAAAAAGATCTATAACTTTTTTGTGTCACATTTTTGTACATTTTCAATATTTACTAAGATGAAAGCAAAAAACCATGATTTTCATGGGTTTTTTTTTATGGTTTTCACCATGAAAATGAAGTTTGCGTCTGTTTTCACTATCATTTTCGCAATCAGCGCATCAAAATACATAAGTATGCGGAGTTCAAAATTTATCGGAGGTATGCGCATTTCGGAAGTATCTTTATATATATATATATATATATATATATATATATATATAATTCTTCTGTCCGTGTGCATGTGACTGAACTGCTCCTAAACGGATGGACCGATTTTGATGAAATTTTGTGTGTGTGTTCCAGTGGATCCGAAAAAGGGTTTAGATTCACAATTCAGTCCACTGGAAAATGTTTATTAAATTAATTTTTTATTTATAAATTGTTGTTGATACAGGACAACGTCTGTCGGGTCCGCGAGTATCCGTATAAAATATTGAAATTCAATTTATCATATTCCTGTAACTTTTTCAAAACATCAAATTACTTTCCTCCCACACAGCGTATTCAGAAAACTTATATTCTGAATCAAATATATTCTTTAACTCACCCCGAGCTTTCTCTATACAGTATGATAAGTTGTACATTCATTTCTGCTTACAATGTAACAGATAAAAACAAAAATTAAAATCACATGGCTGTTAATATTGAAAAACTTATGAAGTCAATTGCATTTGAGCTTTATATAACTAAACAACTGAATATTTCTTCAGAATATTCCTTTATATTGACTCGTCCAGGTTATAAAATTGCCGAGTTGGTTCTACTAAAAGTCTAAATATCATAGAGCATTCACGATGGATTTATGGGAAAGGAAATGTTACAAGCTTTACGATGGAAGTAACCATTTCTCAAAAAGATATGCCTTTTTTAAAGTTCTTTGAGAAAAAAAACTATAATTATATATATATATATATATATATATATGTCTTCAGATTTTCATGAAATACATTTCTAGTTTATAATCCTGAGTGGACATAATGGACATTTCAGGACATTCTGAGATATTAAATAAAATAATTATTCAATTGCAAAACTCGAAGAATCTGAATTCAGAATAATCAAATGGTTACATTATTTCTATCCCGTTTTTGTTTATTTTCTATCTTTATTGCTCAAAACCTTTTATGAATTTTGAATATGCTTCAGTATAATACCAAACAAATTAATATGTATTTTAAAACTGATCTACGGAATTTTAATAAACCTGAAGGTGCTGATTCACAACAAAGAATTCATTGTTTCAAATCTTATTTCATACAATATACTCATTGTTGTATGAATTTATTATTGCATTGTCTTACCATAAAGGGATGGTCTTTAACCTGAGGAGGCAAAAGTGAAGTGACATGAAGCTAAGCATAAGCTATGTGCATTTACATCCATACGCATAATTACAGATGTGTGTATATAGATAAATGTATGTAGTTTATCTGTAATCACAAATCTCTAAAGAAAAGCGATACACTTTACAGTTGAAGATTAATGGAAGCTTCGAAGAGTGAAGTAAAATTGCGTCTCGCGATCATTATCGTCGTGTGAACTCAAGTGACATATTGACGGTTCCGACAACTCGATGTAAATCTTGTGCTTAGAATGCATCATATGTATCCAGGGTCCAAAGGGGATCCTTTATGTCCTCTTGGCTTTCATCCGCAAGTGCGATGGCCGACACGCTGTAAACGGTGCTTCAGGTATAATTCTTTCATTTGTTTTCACTCCACTTGCTTTCAACTAACAAACACTTGCCTTTGTGTTATTCAAATGAGCCGCGGAATTAGGATTGTAAAATGTATTTTACGTGAGAGCCTTTCTTCTAAATGTTATAAGAAAGAGAACGGTACTGCTAAAATGGAAATTGCACCTGGCCGGACATTCGGATCTTTACTTTATAGGAGGGAACAATATACATTTTTGTTTACTAAACATAAGAGCGTATCGAAAAAAAAAAAATTTGGTCTTTCCTCTTCCGGGAGGCCAGAAACGTTTCTAGTGGGTGCCAAAATGACTTCCTGAAAGTTTGACGAAAAAATAAAAATGTTGTCAGTTCGCTCAACGCGATTAAAGGTCCAAATCGCGAAAAATTATATTTCTCGTTATTTTGAACCATATAATTTTGTGTGTGGTCCGAATCATAAATTCTCTTATGTTCGCGGACTAAAGGTAAAGTACCGAAAATGCTACAAATCACGAAAAATGATAGTTTCATCGTTATGTTCGAGCCAATAATATTTTTCTCTGATCCGGGTGAACAGTCAAAGTTTTATACTACGCTAGTATAAATGCCTATATGCACTATGCAGTATAGACCTCATGAAAAATTATCTTACGTTCGCACATTTAAATTTTGGTACCGAACATAAGCTAATATTTGATAAGGTCTATATGGCATAGGCACTTAGATCATCATAGTATACAACTTTTACTATTCATCTGGATCAGAAAAAAAATTATTAGCTTGAAAATGACGAGGAAAATCAAATTTTTTCGTGATTTTTACCATTTTCGGTACATTAACTTGAGTGTGCGAACATAATACAATTTTTTATTAGATCGACACTGCATAAGCATTTTTATTATCACAGTATATCACTTTTACGGATCATCCAGATCAGATAAACAAAGTAATTAACCCTAAAATAACACAGAAAAATAGCGGGATTATTTTTGTTGCAGCTCATTTGGTACGTTCTCGAAATCAGATTTTTGTTCTCCAAATAAGAATACTTCAAGTGTGAAACTATAACAGGAACATTGCTGCATTCTCATTCTCCGATATCTCATTTTTTCACAACTTGAAACAACACTGAATCGGCGTACTTTTGAGGATAGTCGTTTTTCTGTGAACGACAAAAATTACATTTTTCAGTACTTTAACTTTAGTCCGTGAACATAACATAATTTGTTATTATGTCGCTACTACGCGGGCACTTATTATTTTGACCTTTGACTACGTTTTGCGAACTAAGAGAATTTTTTTTCCTTAAAACTTTCGAAGGTCATTTTGGCACCCACTAAAAATTTTTCAGCCCCCCCCCCCTCCTCCCGAGAAAAAGAAAGACGAAAATTTTGTATTTTCGATACGCCCTACTGAACATCACCATTTTTTGAAATTCTCGGAATTCATTGGATATTCAGGTGGTCCAAAAAATAAACTTTTGATTTTTGGTTATCGATCTCACCCAATTTGTTCATTTCCAGGAAAAAGAAATTCCATTTTTTTCAAACTGGTCAGCATCAACCCGTGCCCCCGGGCTTTTGAAATTAACATGGTATTTTAAATTTTCAAGCTATTTCCTGGTTTTCCCGGTCAAAAATTACATTTTTTCCTTTTGACTGTAATGCATTCATAATAATTATTACTTAATAATAATTCCTTCATGACATAAGTTACGAAAAGCTTTAAATTTAAAAATAATAGGAGAATAAATACTTTCAAATAACAACAAAATAGTTTATTTACAACCAAGAAAGCTTAATTTCAAACCAAATAGTTTAATTTCAACAACAACAAAATTTTTTAATCAAACAATTGCATTTATTTTCGTATAAAGGAACATCAACTTTTTAATGAAACATGAACTTTTTTAAACTAAAATATTCCCGGTTTTCAAAACAATTCCCGGATAATTTCCCATTTTCCCGGTTAGTGGCCATCCTGAAAAAAGAAGTACTTGTTACTGACCTTTCGTAAATTAAAGTATAGTCACTTCTTAAGGAATGTTAATGAGAGAATCGCCACCCAAGAACTTTTAAGTTCTACCCCTTCAAACCCCTTGTATTTTGCCCAGAAAATGCTCCAAAAAATGTAAAATAAGAGTTTTATGTGAAATTCATAGTAAATACGGTATTTTTTCAACATGAATTACTTTTAGTCGGTAAACGACAAGTTTCCAAGTATTTTCAAACAATTTTTCCATTTTTTGATCAATTATTATTTGCTTACATAATTTTTGTCCCCCTGAAAATCGTGAAAAGATATTATGTTTTGAGATAAATGATTTACGAATGTTAAGAGCAATATTTCTTCTTTAATATATTTGATAAATATTTAGAGAATTTTCATTTGTTGAAATAATTTGTTCCCCTACAAATCATAAAAAGTTGATATTTTCTGGAATTAATAACACAATTATTCAATGTTGAGACTAATATATTTTTTGAATAATATTTGGCAATTATTTAAACAATTTTCATGTATCAAAACAATTTTTTTCCTCCGTAAATCTTGTAAAGTTGCTATTTTCTAGAATTAATAAGGCAGTTCATGAATGCTAAGAGTAACATTTATTGTGGAAGCCAGTTTGTAATTATTTAAACAATTAATAATACATCATTCACTTGCGCCTTTACATAGGAAAGGTGAAAAAAATTATTATTTTTTCGAATCTTTTACACTATATCGCTCATTATTTAGTATTTTCTTGTCTCAGAACTTATAACTCAATTTTTTAAACAATAATAAGTTAAAAAAAATTCAGGTACGTTATAGATATTGATTTTTTCATATTGATTTCGTTGAGATAAGAAAATACTGATTCGTGAGGAATTGGAGGGGCCAAAATTTAAAGTTATTGGGTGGAAATTATTCCTCAAACATTTCTTAGGTAGTGATTAAAATTTAATTTACGACAAATTAATAATAAGTATTTATTTCTCTAATTTTTTCAAAAACTGAGCTTTTCCCATTTAAAATCACATGTGAATTTGAAAAGCTGGGAGGCACGGGTAAATTTTGACCGCTTTGAAAAAAGTAGGGAAGTTCTTAATCCGGAAAACGATCAAATTTGGGGTTGTCATAACTAGAACTCCTAAAATATGAATTAGTGAAAAACTACTAATAAATACAAAAATTCTGCTGATTCATTTGATGGTTCTCAAGTTTACTTACTAATTTTGAATTAATCAAATTTAGCGATTATCATACGTTATCATATGGCCAACAGCCATACCACGCTGAAAAAACCAGTTCTCGTCAGATCACTGAAGTTAAGCAGCGTTGGGCGCGGTTAGTACTTGGATGGGTGACCATTCGAGAAAACTGAGTGCTGTTGGCACATCGTGGGTGTGGTGAGCCCACACTTGTAGTTATTTACTTCAAGAAACTAACCTAGAAACACTACTCGAATCGGGTAGTGTCACGCCTACCCTGAAAAGGAAATGGCTTAATGGTATATATATACGTGGTTGAAAAGCAATGTGCTTAAACCTTAGAATTTTATAAAAAATTGCAACAAAATCTGCCTGTGAGTAAGAGTAATTGCATGCGAAATTTTTCAAGATTCTTGAAGAAATACCATATGATACAAAGTATCAGCAATTTAATTTCATACATATACAAATGTGCTTTGTTATGTAAAACTCTATTATACGAAATAATTCTTCCCTTTGAAATATAAAATTTGTGCAATTCCCATTTTCGTGCATACACGTCAAATGATGTGGCCAAACAAGTCGTATTCGTAAGAACATTTGCAGCGAAGTAAAGACTGATTTAATGAAGTATTTATACAAACCTATAATTATCCGTAATAATCCTGTTGGTTGCATTGGACATGAACGGGAGTATTGTAATAGCGGGGCAAAATATGCGGAAACTCGAGTCCCTTGCTCTCACGAATGAATACAAATCGTGTGTTTATGCCACAAAGGTTCTGAAGAGTCGCACTAACAATATACTTTTGAACACATAGCCATCCACCTGGAGTGTCAAGTACTTATGTTTCTAACACTGCGAATCTTGAGTTTAGGAACTCATTCCGAGATCTTATTTGATGCTTTCTTTTTCCTCAGTTTACCTTCCTTATTTCCTTTTATCTCACCAAATCTGCATAAAATGTGTGACTAAAATCGTATCTTTATCATCCTTCTCTTTTTATAATATAGTATAAAAGAGTTTTGCGTTCAATTAACTTTTAGCAAGATGCATGCCTATTATGAAATCACACTTAGAAAAAAAATTGTTTAGAATTAAAGAAGTCGTTTTTACAAAAAAAGGTTTCGTAGCCTATTGAATCGTTATTTGATTATTTGGAACCTCCCCCTCCCATTCTCTCGCTCCCGTACTCCCGCTGCCTCCCCTCTCCATACTTCAGTCTTTGCTCCCCCTGCCTTCCCCAACTTCTGCCTCCTCTACTTTCCCCTTTCTTCACTTCTCCAGCTAAGACTTACCTTACCCCACTCCCATTCCTTAGCTGACACTTCCTCTCCGCTAGTCACCTGCACTACCCTACTAGCCCTCCCATCACTCCCCCTACTTCCCCACCCACATTTTTTCTTATTTTCCTCCCCTCACTTCTCTATAATTTCCCCTGTTTCCCATCACTTCCCCACTACCCCCCTTATTTATCATCACTTCACCCACTTCCACTCGCCTACTTTTCCCACACTTCCTCTTCCCCTCTCACTTACCTTACCCCGTCACTTCCCTGTCACTTACCCCACCCCCATTTCCCTTCACTTGCCCATCCCTCATTTCTCCTCACTTTCCCATACTCTCCCTAGTTACCCTCTCCCCACTTCTCCTACCATCCCTTTCATCATCTCATCTACTTCCCCACCCTGATTTTCAATACTTCTCATCGCCTCATTACCTATCACTTCCCTTACTTTCCCTCCCTTCATTCCCATCACTTCCCCTCGCATCGTTTTCCCTCACTTTCCCTCCTTGGAAAAAAGTTCGATGGACGGACACCCACCCGAAACTATAAGGGTTTTTGCGCAGGACTACGAAACCCTCATGAAACAAATAATTTAAAATTAAAGAAAAATTTTCATTGGAACAAAAAACCATTTCTTTGAACCAACAAAATTTCTTTGAATCAAGAGAAGTTTCTTTCAACTAAAAAAAGTTTTCTGTGACTGAGAGCCAATGAATATTTTCCTTTGATTCAAAGAAATTTTCCTAAAATCAAATAATCTTTTTTCTGAGTGCACAGTCAGGGTGGCCGCAAAACGTTATTTTCCAAATTCCCTGATTTTTCACTGATGAATTTTTCATTTCCCCTGACCCTGATATTTAAGGTAGTTATCGTGCCAAAAACCAGGTCTCTGAATAAAAAATCCTATGATCTTAAGAATTGAAGTAATGTTATGAGTCATTTCCTATGAAAGCAAAAACATTATTTTTCACATACAAAAAATTTTAACTTACGAAAAATGATTATTTTAACAACAGTTTTTGTAATGGAATTCATCCTTACTGTCGCTATTGCCAATCATAAAAGAAAGGTTTGCATTTTAATAAAAAATTACTTTAACGTTTTCAGTCATAGAAAAATTTACTTTCAAAATTGGAAACAGTAGAGTTGTAAAGACTGTTTTCTCCGAAAAAATAAACCATAATTTATATAAATTAAACCATTTTTCAGAAATTGGTAAGAAGCGATATTAAGATCAAAGTAAATTGCGAAAAATATTGTTGAAATAAATGTTTTTTGTAAGTTTGAAATTTTTTTCAATTTAAGTAATGTTTTTTATTTGGAACCTCATCAGCAGTAATATTATTTGATTCTTAAAATCATAGAAAAACTAGTTTTTTCACAGATCTGATTTTTGGCAAAACTACCTTTAAGACAAGAATTCTAATCTTGCAACATCTTTAATATAGCATCTTTTAATAAAAGTGGAATAAAACAATTTTAAGTTTAAATTTATTTTTCTCAGGCTGTCACAGTCTAATTTACTTGAAAAAGTGGAAAAGTCACCTATTTAAACCGAAAAAATATGTAATTTCTAACCCACAAAGTGACTAAAAAGGAAATGAGTTTGGAAAAATCCAACAGGATTGAAAAGAACCTGATAAAGTGCCTAAGAATTCAAAGTAAGTTAAAACAACTTTAATACGAATTTTGTAAACTTCAAAAAAATTTACAAAAAAATGCAATTAATTGAGTAGAATTGACTGAATTTAGAATAATTCAAGTAAATTCAAAAAACTCGAGATAATTAAAAAAAATTCACAAGCATTCAAAATAAATGAATAAGAATTTAGAGTAAATTCCGAATCAATTCAAGTGAATTGCAAAAAATATTTAAAAATATTTGAAACTCTACGAAATCTCTTACTTCTTGTAAGTGAACTCTTGAAAACCATTAAAATATAATAAAATCCCATGCAATTTGATATTTCCTGAAATTCTAGAAAATTAATTAAAATACGTTGAGAGCTTTCGGAATGCCATAAAATTATTGAAATCTTCGCAAATCTTCTAAAATTCCTTGATCTTTCGAATTTCTAAAAATTTCTAAAATCTTTCGAAATTCTAAAAAAGTCTTTCAAACCGCTTGACACTTTTTTTAATCCTTTAAAATCATTAAAATCCTTGGAAATGCCTTAAAATTGTTTGAATCTCTTGAAAATGCCTTGAAATATATTAAAATACCCAACAATATTTTAAATCCTTTTATATCCCTCCAAATTATTGGAAGCAAACATTCTTTGAAATCTTATAAAATACACTAAAATATTTGAAATCCTTTGAAATATTTTCAAATCCCTTGTCACTTTTCGAAGATCTTGGGAATTCTTAGAAATTTTAAAAAATATGATATATTTCAAATACATTAAAAACTTTTAAATCGCCTGGATTTTTTTTTTAAATTCCTTGCAATTTAAAAAAAAACCCTAAAATCTTTAAAATTATTTGAAATTCCTTCAAATTATACAAAATCAATAGATAATTCCTTGGAATCTTTTGAAATATCCTGAAATCTTTAAAATTCTTTAAAATCTTTAGTAATACCGTAAAATATTTGAAAATATTTGAAATTACTTAATCCTTTTGAATAAATTTTTTAAAGTTCATTAAAATATTATAAAATCCCATAAAATTACATCATCAGTACCTTGAAACCTTTCAAAATCCCTTAAAACCATTGAAATCCTCGGAAATCTTAAAAAATTCCTTCAAATCTTTTAAAATATCCTAAAACCTTGTAGGTCTTATAAAATCGTTCCATATCTACCGAAATTCTTTGAAACCACATGCAATTCTTTTAATCCCTTGAAATCATTCCAATCTTTGGAAATTCCTTGAAAATTTTGGAATCTATTGAAAATGCTTTTGAATATTTTGAAATACCCTAAAATATTTCAAATTCTTTTAAATCTTTCAGTATCCCTTGAAACCTTTTAAAAACTGATAAAAATTTCTTAGAATATTTTGACGTACCCTAAAAGATTTCAAAAGAATTCAAGAAAATTCATAAATAAATACAGACCTAAAATCAATAGCGGTTAACCCTTAGGTTAATTTAATTTGAGAAAAAAAATGTTCTAAAAGTGACTGTGTGGCAGCCCTAATTGTTATTGAAAATTACTTAAAGTAGTACTTCTTACAGAAATTCCTTGACTTTTGCTATTTTTTCAAAATCCCTGACTTTTCCCTGACCACTAAAATTCCCTAATTTCCAGGTTTTCCCTGACCTGCGGCCATGCTGACAGCAAATCATAAAGATATTTTTTATTCCGAAGTTAAATAAAACCACTGCAGTCAACTACATCAAAAGTCGTAATTTTGGTTGGTTGTAACTGTTAAGGTTTCAAAACACTTTTGACTAAAAACTGTCAGTGGGGTTTTCTGAGATGAAGTTTAATGAAATTTTTCAAAAAAATGTTCTAGGGATTACAAGGATCATGGGGGAAAAAGCAGAAGCATAAAAGACACAACATCATCGACACCTAGTTTGTCCGTACGTGAAAAATCAGCAAAAAAGTAAGTAATACTGCAAAAATATTTCAAGAGAATACCATAAGCACCTCTTTGGAACATTATGAAACTTAAATTAAAAATATTTCTAAATATTTTCTCCTACTTCATTGAAAATTTTTGTGGAAATAAAATTACTTAGGAATATGCCAAATTAGATTCACTAAATAACTTAATTTTCTGAAAAGTTTTTTTAGATGCTATATTTTAATCAAAATGAAACATTTAGGGTAACAATTATCATTCGTTACAATAATTCTATTAAGTTTGGTACTTTTTTTAGAAGACCATTTAAAAATATATAGATGAAAAAGATTCGAAAAATTGTACAATATTTTCTTTCAAACAGCACGAAACCTTAGCTCACTTCATCAATTTGAATCAGTGAAATTTCAGAAAGAATCAGTGACTTTTTTCAAGTTTTTATTCAGAGAAAATCTACTGACAATCAGTGAAAAGTCACTAAAACCACAGTCGTTGTTCACTGACTCAGAAAAAATTACCACCCTCATGGATCACCAATTTTAATGGGACTCAAATCATTGCTGGACATACAGTTAATATTTATAGTCAAAATAAACTAACACATAACAATATCTATCATTTTTATAAATATTTATTCTGAACAAATGCATAATTTAGACATTTTTCTTGATGAAAGCACCGTTTTCGTTTTCAGCAAAGTATTGATAAACTACTCGTGTATGATTCTCTGTTAAATTCCACCAAAATTGAAGAGGACTTATTATTTTTATGAACATTTATCACAAAAAAATGAACATTGCAGCCCTTTTTCAAACAACAAGCACCGTTTCTTCGAGGAAAAGGATTACTAGATACATTGTGATTTACAGTTAGGTATATTGCACCAGTATATTTAATAATATTACCAATTTTTGTAAACATTTATTATAAACAAATAAAGATTTTAGCCCATTTTAGACTCACAAGCACCATTTCTTCATGGAAAAGGATCACTAGTCATACTTTTCTGTGAAGAAAAACAGCTTTTAGGTTTAAGCAGGGCTAAATTGTGTATTTGTTTAACCAAATTCACAAATTAGCCTTGTTCAATAACAATTCAACCCTCATAAATCCTTATAAAAATTAATGAAATTCTTAAATACTGGTTTAATTTAACTATATATGAAGCGCACAGAGTATCTAGTAATACTTTGTCCAGAAGAAAACGGTACTTTTAGGTAGAAAAGGGCTGAATCGTGAATTTGTTTAGAATACATGTTTATGAATATTAAAAATATTATTAGCAGTATTTAAGTGTAACTAAATATAATGAACAACATGTATAACAATACTTTTTAATGAAAAACCGGTCCGTTTATGTTTAAAGACGGCTAAATTATGCATTTGTTTATAATAATTGTTTATGAAAATCACCGATATTGTTTAATGTTAGTTTTTTTTTGCTTGAAAAATATTCAGCATGTGTTCAGCAATCATTGAAGTAGGGAAAGCTAAATGGTGCTAAATCTGCTCTTGACGAAATTGCGTTTTCTTGACAAATCATAGTCTCCCGTCTTCTTACATCTATTCCAGTGAAAAATTAAGGTTTTGCAATTGTTTACCCAAAAATCCATTATTTACATGTATTCAAATACTTTAGAATTTCAAAGAATTCACACTCAGTGAGTGAAGTGTACTAAAATATTCAATTTTTAGGGATTCAGTCCCGGACAGAGTAAAGGGAAGTACAGGAGGGGAAATTAGGGAACTGAGGAGAGTGGAAGTAAATAAGGGAGGGGGGAGTAGTGAATTTATGGTGAGTATGGTAGGGGAAGTTGGTGGTTAGAATTCCAAGGAGGAGAAAAGGGGGAAGGGGAGAAGTGAAGATGGGAGTAAATACTAGGGTAAAGTCGGGGAAGTAGGGAAAGTGAAGGTGGGGAAGTGAGAGGAGTGGAATTAGGGGAGGGTACGGGAAGTATGCAAAAGGAGGGGGATTAGGGAAGGGAAAGTAAGGGAGAGGGAGACTTAAACGATTTAATGAATTTACGTAATAATAGGCTACAAAATCCTTTGTATGTATTTAATATGATTTCCTTAACGATTTATGTACTTTTTTAATTGAAAATACCACGGCAGGTTAAATTAAATGAATGAAGTATACTAAAATATTCCATTTTTAGGGTTTTTTAGCCACGGGCAGAAACTCTTATAGTTTCGATCGGGTGTCCGTCCTTCCGCCCGTCGTACTTTTTTCCTGGGAGGGGAAGTGAGTAAAGAGGATGTAAGAGAAGAGATGTACTGGAAGTAGGGAAAGTGTGGGAAGTAGAGGAAGTATGGTGAATGAAGGAACTTTTGAGAGGGGAAGTGAGTGAAGAAGGTGGTAATGAAGGGAGGGTGAGTATGAGTAGGGGAAGTTGAGGAGGGAGAAGTAGTGGAAGGGGGGAGAAGTGAAGTGGGAAGTAATGGGAGGAATAGTAGGAGAGGTAAATCTATTTTTTCACACAATTGTTATTGAACTGATCCATTCCCTATACAAAAAAATTATTTCCTCAATCGGTTGTAAATTGTTCCTCTAGAAAGGTTCTCTGCCTCTCCTGTCAAATTAGGCGGATTGGACATAGCACCGTTAGCATTCCCCGCTTCAATTTTACGTGAAGAAATAATGTTTACATAATCAAAATTATCGAAATTTCGCTTTTATTTAGAAAAATTTTTATTGCTAATATCTCGTAAGCAATTGCCCATTGGCCGCTAAAACAATACGTACCAAATGGATTTCGATCTTCTTTCACCTGTTTGATAATTGAACAATTTTCATGTAGTTTGAAATAATTTTTTTCAATAGCGGATCTTCATATTCCCAAATAAGATAAGATGTTTATTTTATAGTGGAGAAATTAGTAAATATATCTAGACACTAACTAATCCTTTCCGCTTAAAAAGAATTATTTTAATTTGACATGATCTATGAACCCTTGAGATTCCTAACTTCATGAGGCTCACTTCCGTAAAAATAAGAGAGAAAACAAATCGTTATCACATTTTCTTGCAAAGTGGAAATTAAGTGGAGGTATGGTATCCCCTTAAGGAATACAAATTAATTATGCTTGTTTGTGAATGCACCCTTGTGAACATTTATAATGCAATGTCGCATATTCAGCGCTGCTGAGAATTCCGAGAGCAAAAGGACGTGGGCGTCAACGTCAAATTTATTAAAAGACGAGTCAAAAAGCTACATCACACCGGAAGTAACAGTTGCATGGAACTCGGCACTAGATCTCACCTCTGCCACGGATAATACCACCGAGGAGTTTGTCGTCATTGGGAAAAATAAAACTATAAGGCCTAAAACATACGCTGGATCTCAATCTGACAGCTTGAATTTTCGACGCCACTCAGTTGATGAGAGCGTCATTAGCAGACCGCAAAAATTGCAAATCAGCCGTGTCATTAACAAGAGCAATGGAAATGCTTCCGATACAGATGCTGAATTTATTATACAGGTGAAAAAAATGCTTTTAAATATTATTTATTGGCTTAATAACCCACTATTTCATTGATATTAGGGAGATATGAAAATATATGAATATATATAATTATAGTACATTAAGGTGATTAAGGGATTATATACAGTTATTTTGAGGGATTTTGACATTTTTTTTGCCAATGTTGATAAAATTTCATTGAAATAGACTACATAGGATCTATTACTATATATTTTTGGGTACTTTTTTATTAAAAAGTTTTAAAAACTGGGGGAGACATGGCCGCTGCCGCAAAACACGTTTTCTTATTTTTATTTGCGGTGAGCATGATAAGTCCGGAACGAATTATCTGAAATCAAAAAACCAACAAAATTTGTTCAGGTACTGCGTATAGGAATATAATAATAATATCTTGTTGGTTTTTTGATTTCAGATAATTCCTTCCGGACTTATCATGTTCCCGCAAATAAAAATAAGAAAACGTGTTTTGCGGCAGCGGCCATGTCTCCACCAGTTTTTAAAACTTTTCAATAAAAAAGTACCCTAACAATTTATAGTAATAGATCCTATATAGTCTATTTTAATGAAATTTTATTAAAATTGTCAACAAAAATTTCAAAATCCCTCAAAATAACTTTATATAACCCCTTAAAAAAATGATTTTCGAATGATAACCCTATTTGAGTTTTGTTTTTTTATTGATTTTTTGTTATCATTATTTTCTCAATGTCTTGGAAATGCATCTATTACATTTTATACGTATAAAATTATATCCCCTTTTACATTACCATCATTGTAAATAATTTAAGGAGAATTGTTAATTTCATTTGTAAGAAAATAATAATTTTTTCTTACTTGTATCACATTTTTCTATAATAAGCAACTTTTTCAAATCACTTATTGTATTTGGTAATTGGCACACTGTATGTCAAATTCTTATAGAAAAATGGAAGCAAGAAAGAGAAAATTATTATATTTCTGAAAAAAAGTGTTAAAATGTTCATTAAAATTATGTAAAATTATGTTCATGTAAAAGGGGATAATTACGTATGATTAAATCATGTCCGTTTTCGAATTTAAAAAAATAATAATTTCTTATCTAAAAAGGTATAACTTAGGCTAGTGTGCGTGTTCAGATGCGAAAATAATTTGTTTCCCCTTATAAAATGAATCACCCTAATATATGTATATAAAATGACGTTTATAATTAAAGATCATGAATCTGTTGAATTTTTTCTCTTTTTGGCTGGAAACTCATATTTTTAAATGTTCATCCACAGTGAATGACAGTTGAGCAATTTGATTCCAAAATTGGTTCAAAACGATTTGCAATCCTTTTATAGAGATTTCGGATTTGTATTTTATCAGCAAATTGCACAAGAGAATGATCCGATTCTCAAGATCAATGATTGAATTTTCTTGAGTAGCAACTGTTGAGTGTCCGTTGTTATGCCACATCCAAGTCATGAACCTATGCATGCACATTGAAACCTCTGCTTTCGAAGAAATTTTCTACATTTTTTTTAACGAAAAATCATTAAGTTTGAAGGTAAGGAAAAGAATTTACAAAAAGACAGAGATTTATAGCCCAATATAGGAAAATTAGACTTTTTCTTTCACCCTGAAATTCAAAATTTTCTTAAACATTCCTTGTTGGTCCTAGGAAGTTGTGAATCTTCCGGAAATAGGATTCGGAACACTCGGAACTATAGATATACATTTAGAAAAAAAACTTAATTTCCAGAGTTGAAGAGTTTTTCTTAATTAATTTTTTTAACTGAAAATTTAACTATTCCAGTCGAAGATTTATTAGGGTAATCGGGACTCACAAATAAAACTACTAATGAATAATGTAGTGCGTTTAAACGACAGACTAAAGTCAAACCGGCGATGCTAAATGACTAAGGAAATTAAACGAAAAGCTACTGATAGCTGTTACGATCGATTTAACTGAAAACTTATGGTTTTTAATTGAATTTGGTGATTAAAACTACACGATAATATTATTCGAACTTAAAAATAAATTCTGTATATTGATAAATGGCTGGTCAATCAAAGGCCTCATGAATTATGCGGAAACACATTGATTGGCTACAATATCTGACAAGCAAGTAACTCATATCTTTGCAAAAATTCATTGAAAATTTTTTGACTTTTTTTAGACTATGTACATAATTATTTGTCATTTTTTCTTACGAATAATGAGTGAAAATCATATCTAAAACAGTACAATCACTGGCCTATGCTAATCACAATGTCTTTGTGGCCAATGATTGTGTTTTTTGACATTATTGTCAAAAAACACATAGTGTTTTTGACAAATTGTTAAACTGGAAAAATTCTTTAAGTGGCCAATGATTGTACCGAATACCGTATTTTAGTTGAAAATTCATCTCTTTGGTAGAAAATCCAACAATTTTTGGTTGAAAGTCAATTCTTTTTAGTTGAAAAGTCTACTCTGCTATTTTTAGTTGCGAATTAATCTTTTTTGGTTAAAAATTTTTATTATTTGGTTGAAAATTTAATTCTTTCGTTGAAATTTCAACAATTTTGTTGAAAATTCATTTTTTTTGGTTCAAAATTCAACTGTTTTGTTAAAAATGTGTCTTCTTGGGTCAAAAATTCAACTGTTTGTTTTGAAATTAATTTAGTAGAAGAAACTTCAGGGAGAAATTTTAACTGATCTATAGAAAATTCACTTTTATGGCATAAAAATTAAACCATTTGATTGATTTATTTTTAATATTATTAGTGGGATGAAATTTCAATTTTTTGTTCAGAATTCGCCTTTTTGGCTTGCAAAGTTAAGAATTTCTTGGTTGAAAATTTAATACTTTCGTTGAAGAAATTAATCTTTTTTTTATAGAAATTTCATCTCCTTTCGTTCAAAATGCAACTGTTTGTTTCAAAATAAATTTATTTTGCTTGAGCAATCAACTATTTTGTTGAAAATTTTGTTTTTTTTTTGTTGCTTTTTAGTTAAAAATTAGATTATTTGTTTGGAAATTCATTGTTTTTTTTTATTAGAAATTCAACTATTTGATGGAAAAATTTTTTTTTTTTATTTGAAAATTTAACTATTCCAGTTGAAGATTCATAATCTTAGTTGAAAATGCATCGCTTTTGATAGCAATTTTATCTCTTTGTTCAAAAATCAAACTACTTTTGGTTGAAAATTAATTTTTTCCATTGAAAACTCTACTATTATATTTTTGGTTGAGAACTTATCTTAATTACGTTGTTGATAATTCAACTAATTGGTTAAAAATTATTTTTTTCCTTTGAAAATTCATATTTACTAGTTCAAAATTGAACTGCTCTATACCAATTTCATCCTTTATGGTTGAATTCAACTGTTTTTTATTTAAAATTAAAATCCTTTTGGCTTGAAATATGAACTATTATTGTATTTTTCGCCGAAAATTCATCTTTTTGGGTTAAACATTCAACTACTCGGTTAAAAGTTGAACTCCTTTGTTAAAAATTAATTTTTTTAATTTAAGATTCATCATTTTAGTTGAAAATTCATCTCTTTGTTTGAGCATTTAACTATTTTGTTGAAAATTCATTCTTTCTTTGGTTTCAAGTGTTTTTTACTGTAAATTCAACTATTACATTTTTTGTTGAAAATTTATCTTTTTTAGTTGAAAATTCATCTTTTTTGGTTAAACATTCAACTACCTGGTTAAAAGTTGAACTCATCTGTTAAAAATTAATTTTTCCGGTTTGAGATTCACAATTTTACTTGAAAATTCATCACTTTGGTTAAAGATTGAACTATTCTGTTGAAAATTCATTTTTGCTTTAGATAAACTAAATTTTTTTTCTTACTGAAAATTTAACCATTTTACTTGTTATCGAAAATGTATCTCTTTTAGTTGAAAATTCATTGAAAGTCTAATGTTTTCTGACAAATTCTCTGTTGGTCCTAGGAAGTTATTAAATCTTCGTGAAGTGGGAGTCGCAACTAGATAAATCTGAAAAAACATTTTTAGAGAGGAAAAGATTAATTTCCAGAGCCATAGAGATTTAGGGCCCAATTGGGCTATAAATATTAATATAAGAAAATTGGAATTTTTCTCACCCTGAAATTCAAAATTTTCTAAAATATTCCTTGTTTTATGAATATTATGTCGGTCATGACTAACTTACGACTTTCAATAGAAAGTATAACAACTGGCACTCGACAGATATGAATGAAGCTGTGTACAAATGAACTTTAGATCCACAAAAGTGGATCATTTTGATCTGGTTGATAATCAGAATGATATGCAACGGTTTGATATCCTCGGGTTTACTGAGTCAATAAAATATAAAATATATGATGATTCAAATGAATAAAAATGAATTGTTTGGCAATTTTCCATTTTTGGACGCACTCAATCCATTTTATTAAAAAATATTCAATAAGATACAAAGAATAAGTACACTTTCATGATGCAATCTTCTGACTTTTGGTGTTCTGGAATCGTACTTCTACGCAACTGACGTATATCTGATTCTGGCAGTATGCCATTTTTTTTTGGGTGAAGTTCGTAGATGTCTATAGAGTGCTTTAGGAAGATACTAAATTAGAAGTCTCAGATTAATGTACTTGTAAGTGGTTCTCACTAATATTTTATAGCGACTTTAAACAAAGATAAGAAATCTATTAGTTTGTCGTAATATTTGCAGAATTATATAGGTATCTTACAAATTTACGGACATTTTCTGTAAATCTTGCAGAAATTGTTATGGTTAATTATACAGAAAATTCCGCAAATCTCACAGGATTTTTTATAAATATGGTATAGAAAAATAAATGATATAACCATTCTATAAGATTATATCAGACTCTTATTTTTTCCGTGTCATACGATCTCCACTTTGCAATCATAAATTCAATTAAACATAATTTCCAAGACTATATTTTATATACTTTAATCTGAAGAAAAATGAAGAAAGAAATGATATTTCTGAAAATTATTATTTATAAATAAAATCTGATCTTCAGGTCAGAAAATCACGCACGACTGAGCATGATGTATCACCGAAAGCAGAGAAGGAAAATTCAGTTGATTCCATAAATGGAAAAGGTGGAAAAACAGAAAAGGTGATTAAAAATCTATGATTTCAGATTTCAGTCAAAATTTTTCTGGTGTCAAGTAAGAATAAGATATTTGTTAAGATTATTGAAATAAAATTTTTATTCCAGAATGAAACTGAAAAACTGAGAGCACAACTGCATGATCTGAGAGTAAGATGCGAAAGGGTAGAAAGAGAAAAAAGCGAAATTTTACTTCGCCGATTATCGAGCATGGATTCCGTCTCAAATGGCAAAAGTACAAGCAATGAAGTAATGAAACTCCAAAAATCTATCAAAGAACTTCAGGCAAAGAATGAAGGTAATTTCAATAATAATTCATAATTTTATACATTTGACATACTAATGTATGTGAAATAATTACTTTATTTAATTAAATGTAAGGACACTATATGTGTTAATAAATTAAAATTAGAGTTAATTATTTCAGGTATACTTGTGATATAATTAATGATTATCTACTGTAGGTTTATTATGGTTGTCTTCCCTATATAATTTTTGATACCAATTCGCACTAAATACAGGATTTTATGGGATTTCAAATGACTGCATAAAAACTAATTGTTTAATTTAGTATTTCGATCCTCTAGAACGGGAAAAGCTCAAATTGTATAATTTTACATAATTAATTGTAGGCCACCTATTGTGAGGAGTTGTCTGATTTTTATCAACCCCCACCCTTTTTACGTAAGATCTTATATTTATACTCAATATGTAAAAAATATACCAATTATTATATCCGTAAAAAATATTTCAAGAAATTTGAAAAATGTTCAGTGATTTGAAAGTATTTCAACATATTTCAATGGCTTCTAAGGTATTTCAAATAACTACAAAGCATTTCCAAGAATTAAATTTTTTTTACTGGAATTCAACAAGATTTCATGAGACCTCAAGGAATTTCGAAAGATTTCAAGAGTTTGAAGAAATTACATCGACCAATTTTAGAGAGAATGTCAATTTTTCATGAGATTTTACAAGATTTTAAGGGACTCCCATAGGAAGAGATCCCATAGGATTTCAAAGGATTTAGACGGATTTTTAGAGATATAAAGAGGTTTCGATTATTTCACGGGATTTCAAAGGATTTCAAGAGATTTCAAAATATTCCAAAGTTTATCTTTTTTTTTTAAAGGATATCGTAAGGCACCAAAAAATTAATTGTAATTTCAAAGGATTTCCAAACATTATAAAAGGTTTTAAGAGATTTCCGAGGAATCTCAATGGCTTTCAAAATATTCAAATGCGTTATAATATATTGTAAGGAATTTCAAGAGATTCGAAAAGATTCCCGCGGAATTTAAAGATCTCAATGAATTTTAAAGAGGTTTCAAACATTTCAAGTGATCTCCTAAGATTTCGAAATATTTCACAGAATTTCTAGGATTTTAACCGATTTTTAGAGATTTTAAGCGATTTTCGCAGATCTTAAATGATTATAAAGGATTTTTATAAGACTTTAAAGATGTCAAGTGATTTCAAACATTATTTTCAATTCAAAGAAATTTTAAGGAATTCTAAAAGATTTTAAAATAAGTTACGGCATTTCAAAGGATTGCCAACGGCGATACCACGCTGAAAACACCAGTTCTCGTAAGATCACTGCAGTTAAGCATTGTTGGGCGCGGTTAGTACTTGGATGGGTGACCGTTCAGGAATACTGCGTGCTGTTGGCCCGTTGTGGGTGTGGTGGGCCCACATTGGTAGAAATTATCCACCTAGAAACACTACCCGAATCGGGTAGTGAGGCAATGAACTTTCGAGTTCGAACTGCTAATCAATGTATGTATGTATTTCAAAGGATTTAAAAGTGTTTCATATACTACCGAAGCATTTTCACGAATTTCAATGGGTATCAATAATTTGTAATAAGATTTGAAACATTTGAAGGGATTTCAAAATATTTGAAAAGATTGCAAAGGATTTCAACGGATTATAAGTAGAGATATAAAGCGGTTTTGATGATTTCACTGTATTTAAAAGAATTTAAAGAGATTTCAAAATATTCCAAAAGATTTAACGGATCTTCAAAGGATATCCGAATGTTATGAAGGATTTTCAAACATTTAAAAAAAAGTCACGGGATTTTAAAGGATTCCACGTGGTCCCGAAGAATTTTCACGAATTCTGAGGGATATCAGGGAATTTTAATCGGATTTCGAAGATTTGAGGGATTGGAAGAGTTTCCAAAAGATTTCAAACGATATCCGAATTTTATTTAAGAGATTTCAACAAAATTTACAAGATTTTAAAGGATTGCATATAGACCGAAGTATTTTCACAAATTTTAAAGAATATTAGGGAATTTTTATAATTTATCGAAGATTTTAAGGGATTCAAAGAGATTTCAAGGAATTATAAAAGAGTTGCAAAAGCTTCAAAGGGTTCTAAAGAATTCTTAAAGACTTCAATCTATTCCAAAGTATATCCACTGATTTTAGAGAATTTCGTAAGATTCCAACAGAATTAATGGCATTTCAAAGGATTTCCAAATATTATAAAAAGATTTCAAGAAATTTCGAGGCATTTCAATGACTTGCAAAATACTTCAATGGACTTTAATACATTATAGGGAATTTCAAGAGATTCTGGAAGATTTCCACTGATTTTATTGATTCCATATAATTTTAAAGGGATTTCAAAGATTTCAACCGATTTTAAGATATTGTTATGGAACTTTGAAGATTTTAAGCTATTTCGAGGATTTTAAGTTTTTTGAAGGGTTTTAAGGAATTTCCAGAAGCAATTTTCGGACGTATGTAGTATCAAATATTACATAATAAAAGAGAAAGTAAAAAAATGTATAAAATGTGTATAATAGTATAATAAGTAATTTCAACAGCCAAAACAGGTGTTAATTCCACTGAGAAAAAGGTTTGTTTGTTGAAAACAAACAAATTTATTTGAATGCAGTTTGTTTCATTAAAACAAATTTTTTAAGGAATTGAGCAAACTTTATTTGTATTAATTAAAATTGTATTTGATTTTTTTTAAATTATTCGAATTGAACAAAAACTATATTTAAAATAAACGGATGCAAAATGGCGAACCGATTTATAAAAAATATGGGAATTACATACAAATTTGTTATCAAGGATTTTTGGGGTCTCTTATTACGAATTTCGAATAAAAATTACAAATAGCGGTTGCAAAATGGCGGACATATTTACATACATGCATACATAGATCAGCAGTTCGAACTCGAAAGTTCATTGCCTCACTACCCGATTCGGGTAGTGTTTCTAGGAATTAAAAAGATTAAATTAAAGCGGACATATTTACAAAAAAAGATTATAGTATTTGCATACAAATTTGATATCAAAGGTTCCATAGATCACTGATTGAGAATTCCGTATTTAAAATACACAATTAAAAATGGTGAATGCAAAATGGCGGAAATTTTCAATAAAAACAATGTGCTATTTGCATAAATATCCGTTATCAGAGGCTTTTGGTTTAGCTAATTATGGATATCATATAAAAATGCAAAATTCAAAATGGCGGAGGAAAAATGGCAGACCATTTTACCAAAGCAAATTATGGAATATGCATAAAAAATTTGTTATCAAAGGTTTTTCGGAACGCTGATTACGGATTTTGTAATAAAAATACCAAATTCAATATGGTGGATCGGAAACATCCGATCATTTTGAAAAAAAAATCATATAATCATCATAAGAGCCTGCTATAAGAAGCTTTCCGGGGCGCTCTCATAAAATATTTGGTTACAATTTTAGAATTCAAAATGACGCACCTAAAATGGCGGTCTTGAAATAAGTAACAAATGTTTATGTTTCATTAAAAGTAGTTTCGAAGCGATTTTTTTTTTAATTCTAAGTATATATAGAAATAAAAATTGGATTTTTATTAGAAGCGCTCGCATTAGCCTGGAAATTTTGACAGGGAGGTGGAAAACTGCAGAAAACCAAAAATCCTGAGCACAGCCGGTTACCGAAAAACAATTTTAAATGTAGACATTCAATAGCATCGAGTGCCCACATTAATCCTCGGCATCAAACCTCCCGCTCGACAGTAGTAAAACGCAGTGAAAGCACGACTAAGCGAGAATTACGAATGGTCACCCATCCGAGCGCGAACCGCGCACCTTCTTGCTTACCATTCGAGATCTCGGCGAGTCGAGAATCAGAATCTATCTACTACCGTCGGTATTTTAAATCTACTTTTGGTGCCCAATTTTTAATTGTGATTTAAGAATCCCTAATTGAAAATGAAGACAGTTAAACACAATTTATGGTTTCCCAATTCAAGGTTCATGCAATATGCAATCCCCCGAATTTCACACAATAAAAATTTTGTTTTTGTAATTAATTTGATTCTTTCATTTTCTAGCCCTCAGTGAAGAAAAAGGTAGCCTTTCCTCCAAACTAAAAAACCTGGAAAAGGAACTAAGCCAAAAAACAAACAAAAGCGAAAGAGAGAAATTGAGCGAGGAATTGAAATCAAAATTGAAGGCAGCCGAAACTCTCTGCGAGACTCTAATGGATGAGAACGAAGACATGAAAAAGGAAATCCGAGAAATGGAAGAGGAAATTTACGAGATGCAAGATAATTTCAGGCAATACTTTTATTACCCATTATTTAGTTCATGCTCTCAATCATTTTATTTCTACCCTCTAATCAAGCACATTTTGTAATAAAAAATAACGTAATCTTGCAGGGAGGAACAGGCAGACGAGTACTCGAGTCTTAGAAAGAACTTAGAGCAATCGAACAAAAATTGTCGAATTCTCTCTTTCAAGCTCAGGAAATTCGAAAGAAGAACGGAACAATTGGAGACGGAAAAAGTCGATTTAGAGAAAAAATATGACCAAGTAATATAAATTATAACGATTTATATATTCACTTTTATCATTTATATATTCAACAATGAGTGTAGGGTATCAATTTTTCAGGCGAAAAAAATAGAAGATATTCTGAAGACAGTCGGCACCGAGTACAAAAACAAATCGCAGAAGAAAAATATGGAGTTGGAGTCAAAGGTTCATCTAAAAAAAATGATGGACGATATAGATAAGGAAATAGGTTCGATAAAATTACATCTTTTCATTTCACTACAAACGAAAAATCTCACGCAATTTTGAAATTAAAATATAAAATAAATATTAATAAAAAGTTGTTGTACCACAAAGTCTTTCCGACGGAGAACACTGTTTTATTAATTAATTTTATAATTCATTCTAATATTATTATTTAAACTGTAATCGATTGTTTGAGATTATAAGTTTTCTTTTAAAATTAAGGGGGTATTATAGCTTGAACTATAAAAACAATTTTTTTTTAATTTTTTGATATTATTTTGTATGTAGAATTTGCAGGCAAAAGTATTTGTTTGGATCAGGCTTTATATTATCATTCGTTTCTTTTACAACATTGTTTTTACTTCAATGGTTAATTTAGGGTAGGTTCAATATGCGCTAGATGGATGAAACGTTTTTTAGGCGCTTTTGGCATTAAATTCTTCCAGTATCAGCAAAAACATTCCGAATTTCCAAAAAAGAAAAACCAAATTTCTTGCGCTTTTCGTAAACCTTGTGAACTTCAAGCTCATGATTTTTACTATAGTTGGCCCTAAAAAATAATATTTCACATTTTTTCAAAACTACGTTTTTTGAAGTGGTTTACATGATATCTTGGAAACCACTGGACCAATTGAGCTCAAGTTTTGCATCTTCAGAAGATATTTGGCTATAGCCCATTAAATATACCATTAAACCATTTCCCTTTCAGGGTAGGCGTGACACTACCCGATTCGGGTAGTGTTTCTAGGTTTTTCTTGTAGTTATAATTAACTACAAGTGTGGGCTCACCACACCCACGATGTGCCAACAGCACTCATGTCAGTATTCTTGAATGGTCACCAATCCAAGTACTAACCGCGTCCAACGCTGCTTAACTTCAGTGATCTGACGAGAACTGGGTTTTTCAGCGTGGTATGACCGTTGGCCCGAACTGGAATAATTGAAAAATAGTAATTTTTGATTTCTTAAAAGGTCAAAAACTACAAAAAAATACGTGAAAATTCGGAAAAAAATCAAATGAGCGATATTTTGCGAATTTTCAATATTTTTTATTAGTTCCAGTCCCGTCTCTAGTCAGAATAGTATATTTCAGGATTATACCATGTGGCCGCTATTGTGTCAATTCAATTATACAGGGTGTCCAAAAATTCGCGGGACGGCTGAATATTTCCTCGGGTAAGATATTTTTCAGGGCGATCAAGGTCATTCTTGAAGAAACTTTCAACAAGGAATTCAATGGTGACCTTTATTTTGATCTTTACCATGACCTTCACAGTAATTTCAAGGTCAAATTGATTTTTTTAAATGGGACCCTCTATTTTTGACCCCGGGAACTGAGAGAGCGGAAAATTTTACGTCCAGATATGACCTTGATAAATCGAAAATTTGACCTGGAAAGGTCATGGCAAGGTCAAACAACGTACAGCAGGATGGCTCGACCAGCATGCATTTATGAAGAAAATGTTCAACGCAAGAGTTGTAGCATTTTATACTCCCGATCGATTGGTGACTTTGACCTTGTCTATGACCAGAACCTTCACCAGGACATTTTCTTCAAAAATGCATGCCAGTCGAGTCATCCTGCTGCACGTTGTTTGACCTTGCCCTGTCATTTCCAGGTCAAATTTTCGATTCGTCAGGGTCATGTCTGGACGTAAAATTTTCCGCTGTCTCCGTTCCCGGGGTCAAAAATAGAGGTTCCCATTGAAAAAAATCAATTTAACCTTGAAATGACCGTGAAGGTGATGGTCAAGATCAAAATAAAGGTCACCATTGAATTCCTTGTTGAAAGTTCCTACAAGAATGACGTTGACCGTCCTGAAAAATATCTTATCTGAGGAAATATTCAGCCGTCCCGGGACTTTTTGGACACCCGGTATATCCATATCTTTATTTAGCTTCAGTCTTGTACAAGAATAAAAATAAACTTTCGATCAAAATAAATTATAATTTCTTACTAAATTTTGAAAAATGTTTTTGGAAAGCCTGGTCAAGCTATATATAATAACCCCCTTTAAGTTTTGTGTTCAAAATAGCCCATTTCTGGAGAAAAATGTTAACATAACCTAAAATTGTTCAAAAGTGTAAATCTTCTTCGAATTCTATAATATTGGTGAAAAACGCGAGAATAACCTGAAATTGTTTAAAAATTTCACATCTTCCTTGAAATCTATTGATTCTCTATTCAAAAATATCCATTTTCCACATAAAACACCAAGAAAATAAAAAATTGTGAATTTAACTTTCCGAATGATAATCTGAAGAATAATGAAAAAAATTACAGTATTCTTCAACAAAAGATTGTTCCAAATTGTAAGTCTTCTTTAATATTCAATTATTTTTGTTTAATATAACCAATTTCTGGTAAAAATCGTTAACATAACCTTAAATTGTTTTTAAATTGTAAATCTTCTATATCAATATTCCCGTTGAAACCCGCTAGCTTAACCTATAGTTGTACGCAAAATTTTAATCTCCTTTAAAATCTGATGATTTTTTCAACTAAAAATGCCGATTTGAGAAGTAAAACCCCAACATAACCTAAAATTGTTAAATCGTTATGGCTCTTCTTTAAAACCTAACTTTTTTCAAGTTTTCATGAAAATAAGCGATTTTGAATATAATTTAGTATAAAACGCTAACGTAACCTAAAATTGATAAAAAATTATGAACCTTCAAAACCTAATAATTGTTGTTTATAAATGTAAATTCCTTGTAAAAAAAGCTAACAAAAATCGTAATTTGTTGAATAATTTTTTATCATCGAAAAAAATAAGTTTTCATTACAAATGCCTATTTCCAGTGTGAAACGCTAAAATAACCTAAAATTGTTCAAAATTAGGAATCTTGATGATGATTTTTGTTTAAAAGTGCTCATTTGAAGTGAAACGTATTAACAAAATCTAAAAATGTTAGAAATTTTGAGTATTCTTCAAAACTTTATAATTTTGTATTAAAACTTTGTTTCAAAAATACTCATTTCGAGCCAAAAATCAGTAACATAAAACATGCATAATATTTTTAATAATTTGTTGTTCAATTTGAAAACTTCAAGTTAACTTTGCAGATTTAATCCTCAAAATTTCAAATTTAATATATAAAACCACTTCAAGTGAAAAGTTAATTAGTTTATCAACAAAAATGATTGCGAGATTTTTGAAACACATTATTAGAACATATTTTTTAGATACGATAAAAGAAGATAATAGTCCAATTATTTTAATTATATTAATTAAAATTTTAGGTGATGTTCTTGGTATAGTCGTAGATGCTATTGAAGGTGGCGGAGCTGGTCTTCGAAATTCAAAGGCGAACGAAACCAATTTGAAGTATGACACTTTGTCAAAAGAGCATGGACTCTTAAAAGAGAAATTGGAAAAAACGATGAAGGAATTAGCTAGTGAAAAAGAGACGAAAAAGTCCAAAGTACCTAAAACTGAAGATGGAAAAAATGGGGAACTTCAAAGCAGTAAGAACCATTTTTATTAAAATTAATAATAATCCTTCATTCTTTTATGATTTAAAAATTAATTTTTTTAAACCTTTGTTCAAAAAAATACAACGAAACTAATCTTTTAAAATAAGATCCGTTTTCAGTAAAGAAGAAATTAGAAGATACAATCGCTTTAACGGATATTGAGAGGAAATCTTGGGATGTTGAAAAAGGAAAATTACAAGAAGAAAAGGAAAAATTAAAGTCCAAACTTCTGTCGCTATCAGCTGAAAAGCTTAAGGTTTATAACGAAGTTGTCCAGCTTAAAAAGGACCTTGGTAAGATCTACTTTCAGAACATTAAAAAACCCAATTATTTTCGTATAAAAATGATTGGAATAATATTTTTCCATTTGTAGAAACTGCAACTTCTTCCAAAAAAGATAATGCAAAAATGGAAACAGTGTTGAGTGATTTGAGGAAAGAATTGGCTCAGGAGAGGGAAAGAAATAAAAAGTTACAGGAAGATTTATCAGCTTTTTCAGAAAAGGAGACTAGAATTTCAAAAGCATTAGCCTCAGTGAGTGTTTTTCAATATTTATATTATTTAGTATATTATTTATATCGATTTATGCTATTTTTTTATAAAACAGGTTGAACAAACGAAAATTCAGCTTGAAGGGGACTTAAAGCTGAAGATGCAAGAAATTGAAAATATGAAGTCCACCTCATCGAAAAAAATTGCAGATTTAACTACAGAATTAGATAAATATAGGAAAGAGAAGGACCAATTGAAAACTTTATCAGAGAAAGACAAGCAATCAAAAGACTTAGAAATTACTACTCTTAAGAAAAGAATAGCTTCCCTTGAAAAAACAGGATTGAGTACCAAAAAAATGAACGAGATGAAACAAACATACAACGAAAGGATATTAAGTAAGGAAGTTCATCCAATGTTCAATTCCCCTAATTTATAAGAATTAAAACTATAATTCATTAATTTTATTAATTTTATTTGATTAATTGATTTTCAACTTATTTCACACTTTAGATTAAAATAAGTGAATTTTGAAAAGCGTGATGCAAAATTTGAAATCGATTAATAATTAATGACTTAACTTCAAGATACTGAATAAGAATACTGCAATTTTTAAATGAAGTTTGGAATTGTTTAATTTTCAACGTTTCAAGTTTTAATTAATGCATTTTTAAAGCTTCCAATTCAAAGTCATAATTTGCAACGTTTTTAAAATGATTAAACTTGAGAGGTTCACAATATTTGAAATTCTTCCATTTTTAACGGTGAAAATGGCACTGTTTTTTTCAACTCAAATCACATTTTTTAGTAAAAAAAAATTTATCGAATATCTTTGAATATCATTTGATACTGATGATATTATACTTATAAATAATATTTACATATCATGTTTAAAATTATGGTTCTGAATAAGCCTCAAATATTTAAAATATCAGGACAATTTCACTATTACATTTTTCAAAATGCAAAATTTTATATTAAAAGCCTATTTAGACTGTTTTTACTTTAATAATTTTAGATTTAACTAGTCTAAGACGTTTTGTTTCCATTTCAAACGTACGAAGTTTTTTTAATTTTTCGAAATCGTGAATCAATTGAATTCAGTGCCTTTAGAATAAATTCGAAACAATGAAAAATTAGGGGAAAAAAACTCTAAATTTCAAGCCTTAAAAATGAAAATATTTTAGAAACAGGAAATGAAAATTGAATTATTTTTCATTTGAAAATGGTCCAAAATATTAAATATTTCTAACTCAAATTTTAAGAAATTTCGAATTTTCGAGCAATTTCAAACATTGGAATTATATATAACAATCTTGTTTTGTATCCTTTATTTCAATTTTCAATGTAATACCTTAAAATTGTTCAATTTTAGTTGAAGATTAAAAAAAAAGAATAATTTAAAATTCAAAAATATTTGATTGCAAAATTTTAAAAATGAATAATAATTATAAGTGAAGAGTTAACAATTAAACGATTTGAAAGTAACAGGTTGAAAATTATGTTGTTCAAAATCCTCAGTGATTAAATAATTGCTTTAATTTTGAATGGTTACAATATTTTGGAGTTGTCAATATTAAAGTTGACTGCTAAATTGTCATTTTCTCATTTTCATTAGTTTTAATTGTGCACATACAATTGGAATTGTTGAATTTTGAAAATTGTAATTACCAATTTAAAAATTATTAATTTTTCAATGAATTAAGTTTACTTAAAGTAATTGAAATTTCAAAGGGTCTGAATATAAAAAAGTTTTAATAATATCACAATTCTTGGTGACTACATTTTTTTCAGTTCTAAATGGAGTTTGAATTCCTTAAATTTCAACGTTCCGTAATTCAAATTTTTTAATTTTTTATGTTTCTCTTTAAACTTTCTTTTTATTTGAAACAGTTTTTTTATTCAATTTTTAAGGTTTACAATTGAAAAATTTTCCATTTGAATGGCGAAATTACTTTGACTTCTAAACATGGAATTTACTTTTCAATTCAAAATAGTCAAATTTTAATCGCCTAAAATTGAAAATTATTTAAACTCAAAAGTTTAAAATTTTTAATTATTCAATTTGGAACGTTTTTCATTAGAAATAATGCAATTTCAATTTCTTTGAATTTTTTATTTTCCAATTTTCAAAATTTCCATTTGAAGATATTCAATTCAGACCTTCCTCATTTGAAAATAAAATTGTTCAGTTTTGATTCAGAAATTCTGCAATTTCAATTCCTTTCTGATAAAACTGTCCGATTTTTAAAATTGCATTTGGAAAGTTTTCAATTTTTAGAGCTCCCATTAAAAAAGTGTTCAATTTTAAAGTATTTTATAGAGAAATGATACAAGGCCAATTCCTTTTAATTCCATTTGAAGTATTGTCCTTTGTCCAAATTTTATCTAATCTAAAATAATAGTTTGAATTGAAACGTTTTCAATTTAAAATCTTTCAACATTTTCTGTTTTAAATTTGAAACGATTTTTAATTCGAAATTATCAATTAATTATTGATAATATTAAAAAATTTGTTTAATAATTGATTTTTAAATTGTTTATATTTTTAATGTTAGAAAATATAAATCGAAACTCTGGAACAGCAGCTTCGCGCGCGTGCATTTACTGCTAGCTTATAATAATTAAAATACAAAATTTGATTTAAAAATTATAAATATTCAAAATGCTAATGCAATCAAAAATAATTTTCAGATTTAGAAAATGAGGTAAAGAAGGGTTTGCAGCAATACGACGAATTGAACGTGAAACATGAAAAACTTTTAGAATCAAGTACGCAATTAGAAGGAGAAAAGCAGGCGCTAAACAGGTAAATTTTAATTTCTAAAATAGCTGTATTTCGATCAATATTAAAAAATAATTTAGAGTATTGATGTTGTTTTGTCGATCAGGGCAATTAATTAATTAATTTCTGATGTTAGATTTTGCCGATTACTGGTGAAATAATTTTCTGGAAAAACGAGAAAAAAAATGTTAAAAGCTTTCTGCTGTAGCCTCGGTGGTGTAATTGGTTAACGCTTCACTCGTGAATAGTGGCGCTCCCGGTTCAAATCCGGGTCGTGGCAGATTTTTTCTCGTTTATCCAAAAAATTATTTCACCAGTAATCTGTAAAATCTTACATCGGAAATTAATCAAAAATTAATACATGACCATTTTTTGCAGTCGTCTATTGGATCAGCAATCTGGAGTTGATTCTGTGCAAGCAGAATTAAAAAATCTACAGCAGACTTTCAAGTCCAAAGAAAATGAGTGGAACGCTAAAAAAGTTAATTTAGAAGTCAGTACAGTTATTTTTCGACTTTTTATTTGTTATTTTTCATAGGTACCAGTTACAAAATATAGCGCAAATTATTTTGCAGGAGAAGATACGTGAACTTGAAAGAGCTGCAAGTACTCATTCTCAGCATGAGATCAAGGAAGAAATCGATCGACTGAGAAGGGAAAATAGTTCCATGAAAGAACAGCTCGATGATTTGAAGAAAGCTGTAAGCATCGAAGCACTTTTCACACATAGTTTAGATTTCTTAAATATTTTTTATATCCTAGACAATATCTATCTTCAAATATAATTTGATTTTCCTAATTAGGTAAAAAAACAAGTCCATACATGTTTTTCAAAGTAGATGAAAAAATAACGTAAAATTACTTGATTGACTATTCTTGTGAGAAAAATACTCTGAAGCAAAATAAATTATATAGGTAAAATACTTAAGGCCTTAAAGCTTATATTGAGATTAAGAAATTAAAAAAAAAAAACCTTACGATGATAAGTATATACTTTCTATAATCGAAAATCTTTCAAAATATTCTTCTATGTTACAAATTTGATAGACAGAAGTTTTCCAGAAAATTTCATATAGTTCCTGAGTGATAAGAAAAAATTACTGAAAGTGAATGCAACTCATTAAATTAGCAAAATTAAAGAGTAAGTAATTACAATTTTTTTTCAGGAAATTTTGGCAAAAATTGGAATTTCTTATTTACAAATTCAAAACATTTGAAATCGATAAACTACAAAATATAAATATGAAGGGATTCAGATGAGAAGAATTTGAAATTATAGAAGTAGTTTTTCTAACCTCTCCAACGAGTTGTTGTTTTTTTAAACATCATCATTTTCATGTGGAGAAAGCTACTTCTAATACATTAAAATTCAAATTCCTCAAATATAAATCTGCTTATACTGGAAAAAATATATGCAGAAAAATTCAAATTTGAGAAACATTAAAAAAAATATTTTCTTCAATTCTTTTTATATTAATTCTAATTAAAAATATATATTGTTCCCGCTCAAATAAAAATATCACTTTGCACAAATTTTGTAAAATTTGTTTTACATCATAAAGAAATTTTCCATCTTCAACTTCAAAGTCAAATAAAAAAAGGTTTGGTGCAGACAGCATAACGATTTAGTTGCTTCAGAAGCAAATACTTTTTTTTTTGCCCAAAAAAAATTGTGGTTCTTTCAATAAAACTTTCGTTGAACCATAGCAAATTTTATTAGTTCAACCATTTTTCTTAGTGTTTCCTAATAATATTATTATCACCTAAAATAATAGCTGAAATATGTTCAAATATTTAAAAAATTTTAACAAACTAGTATTATCATTCGCACGTGTAGTTTTTCGATTTAAGAGGAGAAATGATTTTTGATAAAAAATAAAAATTCTAAAAGATTTTTGAAGATTTCAGATGATTACGGGATTTTATCGAATATTAGAAAAATTTCAGTCAGTGTAAAAGATATTCAGCGCTTCTAGAAGTTTTTCGAAAATATTTTCAAGTTTTAAAATATTTTTGATATTTTTAAAACTGTTAAAATTCCAACATATCTTTTAAAATGATTCGACTTTCTTCCAACTTTTTTCAAATCTTGCAAAATTAACAAAATTGCCTCAAAATCTTCCCGATAGTTTTTTGATAGGTTTGGAAATCTTTTGAAATATTTTTAAATATTCTCTTTAAATTAATTTTTCAAAATAATGAATCATTAAAAATTTTCCCAGAAATCTTTTTCGTATTCTGTTGAAAACTTAAAAACTTCTTAAAAAGCTTCTAAACTTTTTGGTCGAAATCGTTAAATATCTATGTATATCTTGTTTTAAATTTTTTAGATCTTTTTAAGTTTTAAATTATGTATGAATCTTTTCATTATTTCTGATTTTGTAATAATGTAAAATAAAAAATTTTTGCTTTAAAATCTTCTATGTTCTTTCTTTAAATTTTAGGGAATAATTTTAAATGTTTCGAAATATATTTCAATTTTCTCTTAAAATTTATTTTTTCAAATAAAAAATCATGTGAAATTTTCTTGAGATTTAAATTATTCTTGAAACTTTTCAAAACTCACAAATATATTGTGAATCAATTCAGTTTTCCTAAAAAATGTTCAAAACCTACAGAATTAAAAAAAATGTCTTAAAATCTTCCAGCTTCTTCTACGATATGTTTTGAAATCATCAAAACTTAAAATTAATCTTTTAAAATAAAACCTTAATCAATTAAAATTTTACCCACAAATCTTATTGTCGGTACACGTAAATTGTTTGTTACCGGTTCTGCAAATTTTGTTTACCCGTACTGACTTTGTAAATTAAGATATTCTAAGTTTTTGTCTATGATTTCATTTATCTCATTTCATCAAAAGTGTGAAAAATTTTACACATTAAAGTGTGGTAGCAATTATTATAGACAATATTATTCAATTAATGAGGATTTTGAAAAACGCAATTTTCAAATTTAAATCTTCTGTTCTGTTAACAACAGAATTAATCCGCGATATTAAAAAATCATTTCCAATTAAATTGTTATCTTTCATCAACAATAGAAACATTCAGAACTAAATTTTATCAAGAAATAAAATTGCTTACTTGGAAATTTTTATTAACAAAAGTTAAGTAGCTGAAAATTCGTAATCTTAATTAACAGTTAAACAAAATGCAAAAGAGCCACTATAATTCAAAAAAATTTGGTTTAAATCAAAGAATTGTTTTTCTAAGTGCATTTTCTAATTCAACGTTTGCAATAATAAATAGCATTTAGAAATCAAAATATTAAAAACTCTGAATATTTTCCAGGTTTATATTTCAAAAAGTGAACGATCCTAACTGAAAATGGTGCGAAAATTAAATTCTAAAAGAATAATATTAATCCGAAAGTAATTAAAAAAGTATAGTTCCACCGAAAAAGTATTGTTGTACTAAGTACAAAGCCTGCAAGTATTATATTTTGTGCTGCCTTTTTTGAATATTAAGAAAAGAAAAATAAGAAATGTAATATAGAGAGGTCCAGAGGAAGAATTTTGATTTGAAATTCTTTGGTGACATGAAGATGACAATTTAGAGGATTTTTTGGTTTTAGAATGATGACCTGAACAGTAAGCTTAACGATTACAACTCCGTGACGAAAATCCAGCGAAATTTCTCGGCAGATTCCTCGGCACTCGAGTCAGAGCTAAGAAAGGCGAAAAATGCTCTCGCCAATGCAGAAAAGGCAAAGAAAGCAGATCTCGCGCAATGCAAGATGCGATATGAGCACAGGATCTCGGCGATCAATGACGAAATCCAGTCCACACAAACACAACTCTCGCGGTACAAACGCGAACGCGATACCTACAAGCACATGTTGGAGGGTGCGCAAAAAACTATCGCGGAACTCAAGATTGCAAGGCAACGGCGGCATTCGACTACATCCACTGGAAAATCGACTGACGAGGTAAAAATAAAACGAAACTAATCTAAACTAATGACACTAACTAAACAGTCATCATTATATATTTGATATGCGCAAAAAGCTGTAGCACTTTAAAGTTTTGCAATAACAGTAGGTACGAGGTCTGTCCGGAAAGTATCCGACCTTGTGGTGCACCAGGAATGAGTCTTAATTTTGGTCAATAGCGATGATCTCCCCTTCAAAATATTCCCATTTTGAAGCCACAACCTTCTAGCGACCCTTCCACTTTCGGAAGCACTCCTTAAAGTCATCTTTCGGAATAGCTCACAGCTACTTTGTCGCATTCTGTTTTATTTCCTCTGCGTCTTGAAATCGTTTTCCTTTTAGAGGATACTTCAATTTAAGAAACAGCAAGAAATCACAGACAGGCAGGTCAGGACTGTATGGGGGCTGTCTCAGTTGTGTAAGGCCGTGTTTCACCAGAAATTGCTGAAGAAGCTGCAATGAATGGGCAGGAGCGTTGTTGTCTTCCTCTATCTTTCTCTGTTGAACTACAATTTCCATTAATTAACACTCACACTCGTACCACTGAAGTGCGACCAGTTTTAAAACGCCTAAACCACTCTTTAATCCGAGTGACATTCATAGACTCATCACCATACACTTCCCGAATCATAACGGTGGCTTCCGAATAATTAGGAATGACCAAGTCGTTTCAGAATTTATTGCACACTCTTTATTCGGTGCGTTCCGTCATCCTAAAGTGCGACGCGTACGTGGCCAGGCATGTGTGAAGTCAAAATAAAATGTTTTACAGCTAGTCTCTTTATTTAATAGCCACACCTCGTACACTATTCGACTAAAGATTTTCAGGTCCGTGTAATTTAGTAGGGAGTCTCACAAGGTCTGAAAATTTCAGGAGAGACCTCATAAATATACAAATTCTTACTTTTAAGTCCTGTCAACCTAAATCAATACTTTTTATTGATTTTGTCACGAATTTTTAATTTTCATCGAATCCAATTATGAAAAAGTCTCAATGCTGAACGCTCTTCCATGCGTCAAAAAATTGTTCATAAGGTACAACCATACAACACTACCGTCCTGAGGAAGAAACTGCATTTTTATTCACAATGAGTTTTTTATTTCTTCGGATTCGCTATGAAAAGACAAATTTAACTATGCTAATCATTTTAAAAAATTGTAATTAAATCTCGAGATAAGTAGGTCTCAATTTGCATATCTACAGCTATTTTTGAGAATTCTTGATGAAGAAACAATACAGTTTGAGTTCTCAGATCCTTATAAAAAAACGAATCAGCGCAGATTTGCTTTTTTTCAAGAGGAGCTCGGTCTTTCTGCAGGCCGAGTTCTTGATATCGAACAGCACATGTACATGTTAAGTTTCTTCACCAGGATTCGAGGGTAACCTTGAAATGCCGATCCTTGTAAAAAAGCACATCTACATTTTTTTTTGTATTCATTCCAATCTAAATAATACATTATTAACCTCTTAGAGACCATCGTAAGCGCTTATTGATATTGGAATAATTATTCTTTTTTTTAATAATTCCTAAGCTTTTCATTTTAAAAATCAGAGAAAATTTCACAAGGTTTTGAAATATTCACTGGTATGATTTTGTCGTAAATGAAAATAAGAAATACATATAAAAATATCTTTGGAAAAATCAAAAAAGTATGATTTAAATTGTTATTTTGTAATGCTATGCATTCAGTTACAATTTTTTAGATTAAAAAAACGAAAATGTAAACGTTACGTTTTATTATTTTTAAATTTCATTCAATTTAAACATATTATTCTGACGCAGTTGTAAACAAGTACAAGTAATATTTCAAACATTCGAGATTTAAAAAGCCTGCTTTCGCACCTTTTTTAAAAATAAATCTTTTTAAATATAATTTTTTCTTTAGAATTCAAATTTATGAATTGACAAATAAAAACCATTTAAACATTTTAACTCATAAAATGATACTGAATTGTAATCAGCAGAATCTGAAAAATCCACATATTAAATAACTCCTCCTTTAATGAATATTATTTTGCGTTAGAATTTGCCGGTACGATTGATAATCATAAGGTGTGTTCAGAATACTGATAAGCGAAATAAATGGTTTTAATGAGCAGGTAATAATTTGACCAAAGTCTGTACACTCTTTTATATGATTTTTTATATTTATACAAAGATTTTAATTATCAAAACATCAAATTGATTACATTTGTATCATCATAATTTTATTATTTATTAACTGTCGGAAAATCTCGTTTTCCGAAATATTTCCCCAATAGCACCGAAATTATGGCATTCTTTTTTATATTTACTCGAAATTGAGTCTACTTCAATTTGTTCAGTGGTAAATTTTAAGTGAAATGCTCAAGAAACAAGTTATTTCAGAAAACGATAAATTGAATACAAAAATTGACATTTAACCAAGTTTAAAAAAAAAGGGTAATTTGCAGAAGTTCATAATTTTGGTGCTATTAGAGCTAGAGCTTTGTTTTTTTATGTACGTAAAATTGAGTCTACTTTCATGTATATAGTAGAAGCTTTTGTCAGCGGTGACTAGAAAATGAATTATTTCACAACAACTAGAATTTTTTATTAAAAAATTTTTTTTTCCAAAATAGACTTCTGAGGGTCATAACTCTAAAAAAACTTGAGGTAGAACATTCGATTTTTTTAGTTTTTCAGTATCTGTCAATTTCAAATTATTGAATTTTAAACAGTTTTATTCGAAAGTAATAGATGTGCAATTCTTTCTCATTTCACTTAAAATATTGACCTTTTTTCAAAATCTTACCTGATCTCATGTTGTTTGGTTTAGAACGTTTTCAATCCAAAATTGTTGAATATTTTGTTTTTTTTAATTTCAAGCGCTTTCAATTTGAAATTATAATTGATTGCTTCAGAAATCTGAAAAACTGTGAATATTCAAAAAAATTTTAGGAATGGATTTTTTAGTTATTTATATTTTTAACGTGAGGAAGTAAAACCCCAGTGAGGTGAACGTGCGCTTGGTGCGCGAAAATTTACTGCTAGTTTATTTATAGAAAGATAGAAACTTTTGAATCAAATGTGTACGGAAATTTTTAAAAAGTCTACGGAAATTAATAATTTTATTTATTATTTATTCATTAAAATGAATTATTATATAAATTTAGGATTTGTTTGGGTTTTAAATTAAAATACTTATAACTATGTTTGTACATACAAATGTCGTTTTTTCTTGGCGTTTTAAACATTCTATAAAATGCTTTAAAAAACTCTATAATTTGTGAAGTTTTACCTCAGAGATTGATCTTTAATTTAAATTTTCTTCGAAATTAAGTTTCCATTTATTAAATATCACAAATGTATTGAAGCGAATCTCTAAAAATTTGATTAATATTGCTCTAATTTTCCAGGATGAAGAAACATCGCTGATGAACGTGAACGTTCTGGAGAAACAAATTCTCATCATGGAGGACGAACTCTCAGAAACGAAGCTCGAGGCTTCTAAATTAAAGACTGAATTAGTATCAGAAAAGTCTGCATGGCAGATAAAATTATCAGAAATGCAGTCGCGCATAAATGAAGTACAGTATTTTTTCCGCTTCATTTAACTTTCCTCTCTTAAAATGAACCAGTGAAATCTCACTAACTTCCAGTGAAATGTCACTGGTTGAAGCAGCTAGAAGAGTACTACTGGCAATCAGTGAGATTTCACTGCTTAACTCAGTGAAATTCCGTCACTGGTTTAATCAATTAGGTTCACTGGTTACTGAGTACCAGTAGTCAGTCGTACGCGTTGTGCTTCGTCAGCTGGTTAGGTATGACACAACGTTCATCACTCTTCTACTAACCTTTGCATTACCTTTCGAAAAAAATAAATTCCCAACAATAAATGGGGGCCTGGCTGCAATATAATAGGATATAAGAAATTTTGCCCAACTGTGGGAAGGCCCGTCATTCCGTCAACGCGTTGTTCAAAGTCAAACCCAAGTAGCAAGGGGCCACCCCCACTTTCAATCGAAATATATTATATCGCATGATTATTGCAGTCAGGTCCCAAATATTTCTAACGCAAACAATAGTACACAATAAAGTTTGTTTTCGCTCGCTCGAAATGCGAAACGCTATATCACTGGTATGATCACTGGTTCAATCTGTCATTTGGCGTCACTGGTATATTTCAGTAAGTGTATCAGTAGAATCACTTACTGGTTCGCCCAGTCGAATTCGGAAAATCATTTTTTCACCAATAATAACTCAAAATACTGTTTCAACCAATGACAATTTCACTGGTTCAGTTTAAGAGAGTTCCATTCTATTTTTTCGAATAATTCCTATCTTATTTTAAAAGCCTCCCATTTACCTAACAATGAGATTGTCATTGCAGTTGGAGGAGGAGCGTCTTCTCTCGAGTGGAAGAACGAAAATTCCAGGCCTGAAAGTGCGTATGGAACTTGCTTGGCAAAAAGAAAGAGAGGATCAGCACAGATTACTTCAAGAAACAGCAACGCTCGCTCGAGACTTGCGGCAAACACTATTCGAAGTGCGTTTATGCAGCTTGTAATTTAATAACCACGATTGTTTGATAACTACGAAAAATATGTAATCGAGCCAATAATTTTGCATCTTTATCGAATCCGACTAATTCGTATCAAATTTACAGGTTGAAAGGGAACGCGATAAGGAGCGACTAGAAAATAAGAGAAAACAGGATCAACTCAAGAAGGTCTTCGACGAAGAGAAAGATGAAAATAAGAAGAAGCTTATTGAGGTAATTATCTCATTTTGTAATCGTCTGCTAATTGCATAATAGATACGTATGAGCGGCTTTATTATAAACTAGAAAAACTAGTTAAATCGAAACGAACTTATACATATTAAAGAGAGAATTGCAAATTGAAGATTGGATGATTCGTTACCAACAAGCAAAGTGTTTTTTGATCAAGGATTTTAATTAAAGGATTTCTGGATATCATTATTAAAAAGTGTAAAATTTGTATTTGCTTTGAGAGAAGTATTAGAATTATAATTATGGAAATTCTGGAAATTATGGAAAATTCTAAGTCCAGAGTTGTCGAATCATATTTGAGCAAAACAAAAAACATGGTGTTTTAGCATCCCAAAGAAGTGAAAGAAATATTTAACATCAGCTAATAACTCATGCTTTGGTCTTCAATTTGAAAATTCCAAATGTTGAAAAATCAATACAATTCTCCTATAGGCTAGGAAATTATGGCAAATTTTATGTACAATATTTCTTAAGTTTCCTAATCAGCAGTCAGCAACAATTTTAAAAAACCAGTTTTTTGTACATTAAACAAAAATTTTAACTGATTGAAGCAAAATTATTATTTTTATTTCTAATTTTTTATTACTCTTTACTACAAAAAACTATACCTACACAAAATTGACCATGATTTTTTGGTCAATGTCAACATTTTTAAAATGTTCAAGTTCAAAAACGGAACTGAAAATATTAATCGATTTCGAATTTTCTTTTTACTTCTTTGAGATGCTGTATTATTATTCCATCCTAGGATAAAACATTTCAGAATATTTTTCTTCTTCACTTTAAGTTATTGAGAATATATTATTAAGTATTCGAAATTCACTGGCAATATTTTGAATTATGTTAATTAGATTGGTCCAAAAAATTTAATTTTGAATTTGTTTAGTTCTCATCTCCTAATTTTGTCTAGGTTCGCCGAAATTCGGTAGCATCAAAAATTCAATGCATCGTTTGATTTCGAATTCAGTGAATATTTATGTAAAATTAATATCGATATTATATTAAATTCAAATTAAACCGCTTCAAATTCCTAATTTTTCAAGTAAAAATATTACCTTTTCCACTAGATAGTTAAATTTTCAACCGAAAAGTTGAATTCTGAACTAAAAATATTAATTTTCTACTAAAACGATGCATATTTAACTGAAATACTTAAATTTTTAACTGAAAAGATCAATTTTTAACCAAAAATGGACTAGTTAGATTTTAAGTAAAAATAATTAATTCTCAACCAAAATGATGAATTTTCAACTAAAATGATCAATCTTTAACTACAATAGTTGAATTTCCAACAAACAAAAAATGAATTTTCAACCAAGAAGATTATTTTCTACCATAAAAGACGATATTTCAACAAAATATATAAATTTTCAACAAAGTACATGGATTTCCGACTGAGAAAGATAAATTGTCAACCAAAAATTGAATAGTTAAATTTTGAGTTGAAAAAAATTAATGTTCAACCAGAGAGGTGAACTTCCAACCAAAATGATGGAATATTCAATTGAAGTAGTTACATTTTCCGTTAGAAAAAAAATTAAATGCTACGAAAATAGACGAATTTTCAACTAAAAAGATAATTTTTCAACCAAAAATTCAATAGTTAAATTTTTGATAAAAATTTGTTTCAAACTAAAATGATGGAATATTCGACTTGAATAGTTACATTTTCAGTTTAAAAAAATTAATAACAACGAAAAAAAAAACAACAAATTTTCAACAAAAAAGTTAAAGTTTCAACTTAAATATGTAGTTAAATTTTCTGCAGAAAAATTAATTTTTCAGCTAAAGAAAAAACGAATTTTCAGCCAAATAGCTCATTTTTCAACCAAAGAGACGAATTTCCAAATAAACTGATTAATATTCAACCAAAAAAATTAATTGTTGAGAAAAGAGTTTTACTTTAAACCGAGTGATTGAACTTTCATTACAAAAAAGATTAATTCTGAACGAAACGTGTAGTATTTGATATCTCAACCAAAGAATATTTTAATTTTTAATAAAAAACAGTTAAGTTCACTCAAAAAGATGATTTTCAACATGACTTAAATTTTGAACTAAGAAAGATTCTTCAGTCGGGTGAGAGAAAAAAATTGCAAAAAAAAACTGTTAAATTTTCGAGAAAAAAAAATTGATTTCCAACTAAAAAGGTCAATTTTCTACCAAAAAGAACAAATTTTAAACAAAATACAAGAATTTTCAACCAGACACTTGAATTTTCAACTAAAAACGTTAAATTTCCAACCAAAAAAGAATAGTTTAATTTTCAGTTTAAAAAAATAATATGAAAAAAAAAGAATTTTTGACAAAATAGTCAAATGCAGTAATATAAAGCTACTTTTACAAATGAAGAATCATTGTTATTCAATTTTATATTGCAGTTTTAAAAAAAATTAAGCACGCTCTCGAAATAATTTCCTGCCATTTCCAGGTTTTTTCCAGGTATATGCAAATTTCCTGACTTATATTGATATATTTTTATTTGTAGAGTACGTCACACGATCATTACAGAGTATTCACTATAAGTTGTCCTAAAAAACTCAATGCTTGTTTTTGATTACGCATCCCCTGTACTTGTTCTATTTGGTGAAAAAAAATGCATATTTTTTGTCATTTCATCATAAATTTTGAACCGTGGTCCAGGGGCCTCGAACTGTCCCAAAATGATTAAAATTATTAATTAATGTTAATTTTCGTAAATATAATAACAATTTGTCAGGTAATATAACTGATGGTACCATACGTTCAGGAACATTTTTTTTGTCAAAATCAGATCATAACTACTAGCCTTAAGCGCCAAAAACTACCTTTTATAGAAGTTAGAATATTATATTTATTTAAAAATAATAATTATTCATGTTCCTGTATCTTGATAAGTCTTTTAAGTACCAAAAAATCCAAAGAATTGCGTATGAAATCTTTGAAATTCATAATATAATATTTTAATCCCAATAAAAGGTGGTTTTTTAAGTCAAGAGGTAGTATTTTTGGTCTATTTGGCACAAATTTTTTTTCCTGATCGTATGGTACCATCATTTCTATTCCCTGACAAACAATTATTATATTTACGAAAATAAACATTAATTAATCATTTTAGTCACTTTCGGACTGCTTAAGAACCCAGGGCCAAGATTGAAAATTATTTTAAAGAGAAAAGAAAAATATGCATTAATTTTTTCGCCAAATGGAACAAGTCGAGGGGGTACGTCATCAAACAAAAGAAAAACATTGAGATTCTTTAGGACACCCTAGTAGACACCCTGTAATGATCGTGTGACGTGTTCAACAAATGAAAATATATTATTAAGCATTGCCCTTATGTCTTCTAACTTATAAAACTTTTTTATCATAAATTTCTAAAAACAAAATTTACCTTTCCATCTTTTTTAAGAAGAATAGATTCTGTGATGACTGGTTATAACCGGAAACTGCAAGTTATAAAAGACATTACTTTTTTTGTTAATAAAGGAGAGGTACTCCATTAAAACGAATGTTTACATTCACGTATCTTATAATGAAGTAAGTAACAGTAGTTAAACCGCAATTGTATTACATTTCAGTTGCAATGTGACTTACTCGAATTGAGAGACGCCCACGCAAAGTTGCGAACAAGTAATGAGAAGATGAGGCGAGAAAAAGAGCGTCACGAAAGGGAAAGGGAGGAACTAAAAACGATTATAGCAAATAAACGGCACATAGAACAGACGGAAGCTCGTAACATTAACATTCTACTGCAACAAGTCGACGACTTGATGAAACTCTTCCCAGAGTTGAAGAGCTCGACTGAAAATAAACCCCCTGAAGTTTACACACCCACACCTCCAAGAAGATTGAAGGTATGCTCAACAGAAAACATTGTAAATTTTAGAACAGGTCGTTGAAAAAGATTTATCTACTTCTATTTGCATTTTGCAGGGACCAAAATCAAGAGAATCTTCGCCAATGTTGGAAACCAAGGACGATAAAGGTATCTCATGTTGATATGCAAATCAAATTTTAGTATACCAGTTTAGGATATACCTACATATCTCTTATCTTCCTTATTCTAACGTTTATCGTTTTCCTGTTTCTATAAGGGAGCGTCCATTCATTACAAAAAGCTTTTTGTTGGCGTGGGGGGTCCGGAAAATGCAGGGTTTCTACTCATTTTTGCCCACCTAATTTACGGTTATTTCCCGATTTTTGTCCTGGTTGTAAATATCAAATCTCTTAATAGAAGAAGGAATAACAAGCATTTAACATAGGTTTTCCTATGTGTAATTTTATGTATTGTGATATCTTATAATGTTTTTGTAATAATTACAAAAAATTTTTCATTTTTACTCGACACCATCAATTATTGATGGTGTCGAGTAAAAATGAATAAAATTATAATTAGGTAGATTACAATTGCTTCAGACATTACGGCACACGATGGTGGGCCTCTTCAGTTCCTTTTTCGGAAAATGTAATTAATTTGATTAATTAATGATTGATTATTGAAGAGTAATTATAAAATAACATACTTATTTTATAACACAGTGAATATAAAATTCACTTTAGTATTCAAATGAATGATATTTATAATGGTTGTTCTTCGTAATACCTCTTCAATAATTAATCAATAAATCAATCGATGATACCTAAAAAATTAACAACTACGTCTTAATTTTTGTGGAAATCTTAGCAAATCATTCGAAATGTTTTGAATTCTTTTTCAATTTTGTGTTAGGATTCATTATTTTTAATAAAAAATCATATGAAACTTTCCCATTTAAAGACGAATTTTCAACGAAATAGTTACATTTTCAACCAAAGAGGTTAATTTTCAACTAAAATGATGAATACATTCATAAAAAGAAATGAATTTTTGACAAAGTATAATTTTCAACTAAAAACATGAATTCTCATTGAAAAAGGTAATAGTCGAAATTTCAACTAAGAAAGATTTTAATTTATAATCAAAAAAGTTAAATTCATCCAAAAAAGTCGAATTTGCAACAAAGTATATATGAATTTCCAAAACGAAAAAATCAATTTCAAACAAGTAATTGAATTTTCTACCAAAAAGGTAAATTTTCAACGAAGAACATTAATTTCGTACCAAAAAAAGAAGAATTTTGAAAAAAATACATGATTTTTCAACTAAGAAAGATCCATTCTCAACCAAAAAAGGAAAAGTGAAATTTTTAGTTAAAAAAATAAATTTAAAGAAATAAAATAATTTTCAAACAAAATCGCGAAATTTTCAACAACAAAACAGTGAATTTTTAAGAAAGTACAGTTGAATTCAACCAGAAAAGACGAATTTTCAATAAAATAGTTGAATCCTCAACCAAACAATTGGATTTTTAACCGAAAAAGTGACATTTCTGCCAAGAAAATGAATTTCAAACATCTTATAAACTGAATCTAATTATTCCTGAAGTTTTGAAATAGAAAAGTGCCTCAAAATCTTCTAGATTTTTTTCGAAATTTTCAGAAATCTTTTGAAATTATTTTTCAATCTTTTCAAAACTTTTGATTCTAAACCTTCTAAATATCTTTTAGAATGATGGTATTTTTCCTGAAAATTTTTTGAAATTCTGTATAGTTAGACAAATTCCCTTGAAATCTTCCGGATTTTTTTTTTTGTACAATTTTTAAAATGTTTTGAAATGTTCTGATATATTTTCTTAAAATTAATTTTTCAAAAGTAAAATTCATTTTAAACTTTTGCAGAAATCTTAAGAAAATTTTCTGATTCTCTTTAAAATCTTTCAAAATTCACATTTTTCAAAACTTTGAATGAGATTCTCGGCTCTAATTTGTATTTCCGGTTAATTCCCGGGGTTTCCCGGTTTTATTTTAATTCCTGGCTACATAATACCCTTGTCTTTTTAATAATATTTTGTTTTCAATATTCTAATTTAAACTGTTTTGGCTGTTGAAATTACTTCTTATACTATTATACACATTACATTATTATTTGTTTAATTTCTTTTTCATTATGTAATATTTAATATTGCGTGCGTCCAAGAAATATAGAGTCGAGAAGTGAACCATCCTTTAAAATGTCCATGAAATCTCGTGGAATACCCCGAAATTTTTGCAATTCTTTAAAATCGTATGGAAATTTCTTGAAATGATTTGAGTTCCATGGAAGTCGTTCTTAATTTCTTAGGCTCAAAACCCTTCAAAATTCCAAAATTTTCTTCGAAATCCTTCGGTATCTCTTGAAGTATCGTAAAATATGTTGAAAACTGATTAAACTCCTCGAAGTCCCTTAAAATCTTGTAAAATCCCTTGAAAAGTTGAGATTCTCTCTGAAATTTTACTGAGTAATTTCATCAAACTCTTGAAATCTTTCAAAATCATTCTAAATCTGTGAAACCTCTCGTAATCCTTTGGAATCATTAGAAACATCCCAAAACTTTTGTAATGCCGTGACATCTTTTGAAAGCCCTTAAAAATCTCATGAAATCCCTGAAATACTTTAAAATCTTGTTAAATTTCGTAAATATTTTAAAATCCTTTTGAATATTTCGTAGTCCTTTGAAATACCTTAAAATCCCTTAAATTCTGTTGAATCAATATCAACATTGAAATTCCCCACTGGAAATCTAACCAAATTTTTTTAAATCCCTTGAAATCATTGAAATTTCGTTTACTCGTTTTAGAAATAATTTCTATATTGTTCATACATTGAGAAGAAAAAATAAAATCTTACGTAAGAAGGGGGAGGGGGTAACATAAATTTGAAGTGTCCTTACAATAGGGAGGGGGAGGGTCTAAAATTTTTTTAAATCATCCCTACGTAATTAATGGATTTTCCCTAATTAATCTAAAAATTTCTTCATTTTCATAGGTGGAAAGATGGAAGGAAGAGCCGAGAAACTTGAATACACAATAGGGAAATTAATGGAAGTAGCAAAAGAACTGCAAGAATCAAAAAAATCTAGTGATGAGAGCGCTTCCAATCGGACTAAGAAGTTCGGTAAAAGGTAATGGAAACAAAATTTCTAATGTTGATTATTTTTTGCAGGGTGGCTATAAAACATCATTTTTAAAATATCCTGACTATTCCTTCACCAGTTTTACATTTTTCCTGTCTTTTCCCTGACCAATTTTTCATTTTCCCTGACCATTAACATTTTACTATGAGAATTCTAATTTTGTAACATTTTCAGTCTTCGTAGCCCAAAATGCTCTCAAGACCGGGGAAATAGGGTGATTTTTCCAAGAAAATAGGGAAATAAATTCTTTCAGATAAAATAATGTAAATACCAAAACGCTTTAAATTCATAAAATTTCAAGTCGAAATATATTGCATTTTCAACGAAATAGTTGAATTTTAAACCAAAAAAGATGAATTATGAACCCAAAAAAACGAGTTTTCAACTAAAGAGTTAAATTTTCAAGCTAAAAATTAGAATGTTTCAGAAAGCCGTTTAATTAATTTTCAACAAAATAGTTGACTTTTCAACCTACGAACATGAATTTTCAATAAAAAAAGATTGAACTTCGAACAAAAACAGTTGGATTTTCAACCGAAAAGTTAATTTTTGACCAAAAAAGATGACTTTGACAAAATAGTAAAATTTTCAACAAATTAATTGAGTTTTTAACAAAAAAGTTGAATTTTCAAACAAATAGTTGACTTTTCAAAATAATCAAACAAATCCAAAAATGGATTTGTTCAATTTTTAGATTAAAAAATTAATTTTTAACATAAGAATAATAATTTTCAACAAAATAGTTCAATATTATACTAAAGAAATTAATTTTTAACTAAAATAATAATCAATGTTCAACAAAAAAAGGAATGTTTACAAAGTATTCAACTTTCAATTGAGTACATCAAATGATTGATATTTCAACCAAAAAAATTTTAATTCAAATAAAAAAATGTTAAATTAAAAAGAAAGATGAATTTTTTATCAAAACAGTGGAATCCTCAACCAAGACAGATTAATTTGCAACTAAACAGTTGCAAATTTTACCAAAAAAGAATACATTTCTTGTAAAATAGTGATATTTACAACCAAACACAGTTAAATTTTCATCTAAAAAGTTCATTTTTGTTAAAAAAATGACCATCATAAAGTTGATTTTTTAACAAAATAGTTGGATTTTTAACTAAGTACCTGAATTTTCATCCTAAAAAGAATAATTTGAAAGAAAATGGTCGAATTTTCAAACAAAGAACCAAAACAGTTGCATTTTCAAACAAATAGTTGAATTGTCAACTTATAAAGAATAAACTTTTAACCAAAAATGGACTAGTTGAGTTTTCAGATTTAAAAAAAAATAACGAATAAAAAAAATATGTTTCAACAAAGTAATTCTACTTTCGACGAAGCAGTTGAATTTTCAGCCAAAAAAGGCAAATTCTCAACGAAAAATGTAATAGTTGATATTTCAGTCAAGAAATATTTCAATTTGAAAACAAATAGTTGAATTCAATGAAAAATACGAATTTTCAAAAAAATAGTGGAATCCTTAAGCAAAACTGATTAATTTGCAACCAAAAAGTTACAGTTATTACCAAAAATATGAAATTTCTACTCATATAGTTGAATTTTCGACCAAAAAACACGAATTTTTTAAGATTTCAAGTCACAATATATTGCATTTTTAACAAATAGTTGAATTTACTACTCAAAGCGCTTGACATTCTAACAAAAAAGTTATTTTTCGACCAAAAAAGATTACTTTAACAAAATTGTTGAATTTTCGAAAAAATAATTAAATTTTAATAAAATAGTTGAATTTTTAATCAAGTAGCTGAGCTATCAACCTGCAAAGATGAATTTTAAACCAAATGGTCGAATTTTCAAACAAAGAGGATTAAACATCTACTAAAAAATCTGCATTTTTAACAAAAAATGGCCCAGTTAAATTTTCAGATTAAAAAGTTAATTTTTACAGCAAGAAAACTAATGTTAAACAAAATAGTGCAATTTTCAATAAAAGAGAAGAATTTTTAACTAAAATAATTAATTTTCAACAGGAATAAAGAATTAAAAAAAAAATTCAATTTTTACGAAGTAATTCAATTTTCAACCAAAAAAGATAAATTCTCAACGAAAAATGTAATGGTTGATATTTCAACCAAGAAAGATTTTACTTTAAATAAAAAAACAGTTAATTTCAACCAAAGAAAGCGAATTTTCTTTTATATATAGAATAAAACAATTTCAAATTGAAATTCATAATCTTTTAATTAATTATTTTTTACCATTACTAATAGTTCTTCTTGCAGAAATTCCTTGAATTTTGCAATTTTTTTTTTCAAATTCCCTGACTTTTCCTTACCTTTCTAAAACTTTGTTTTAAACGAGTTGGAATAATTTTTTCTTTAAATCTGTATAAGATATATGTTGGTACTTTTCAGGTCAACGTCCATCGACAATGACACTGGAAGAGGAACAACTTCAAGTCGTAAACCAACTTTAAAGAGAAAGAGTCTCTCGCTGGAACAGACTACGAGCAAAAACGATCAGGTTCGTAGAAATATTTTACGAACAATGCCAGATTCGCTTTTTAAAGTCCACGTAGTTGTTTGGCCAAATAAAATTGAATTACCCAATTACAATTTTCTGCATTGCTGAAGTAAGGAGTGTCTACTCAAAATGAAAAATTTTTTTGGGTCTAATTACTGTTTCTGGTAATTTCTAAATTACGTTTACCAATTTACAGTCAATTTGGGGAAATGATAGTAACGTATCAAGTATGCAATCTTTGGATGGATCAGAAGTAGATTCCCGGCACTTTAGTATGCAGAGAGATTCGAGCGTTGACAGGTAAGGAAAAATTTATTTAAAAAATTTAATTTTTGAAAAGGAGTTATATTTACTTCAAAGGCGATTTTGATTCATTTACACTTTTTTTTTAGAATGTAAAAATGTTCAAGTAAAATGGAATTATCAGGGTTGCTACAAAATAACAATTTCGAAATTCCCTGACTTTCATTGACTTTTCCTGGACCAATTTTTAATTTTCCCTAATCGTTCTAAATTTTTGTGAGGTATAAAAAACAACCTTACACCTATATCAATATTGTTGATCCAAAAAAGAAAGTTTGATTCTAAATTTATTTTAAACGCTTTTAGTGACAACAGTCGTCCAGAATTTTATAAGGTGCTATCCACAAATGAAGTAAAACATACGTAAGATACATGAATTTTCAACCGAATAATTGAGTTTTCAATTCAAAAAGATAAGTTTTGAACCAAAAATAAAAGAATTGAGTTTTCATTTAAACATTTGATTCTCAGCCAAAAAGAGGAATTTCCAACAAAATAGTTAAATTTTCTATCAAAGTGATGAATCTTCGACAGAAAAAATGAATTCTCGGCAAAAAATGTAGTGATTAATATTTTCACTGAACAATATTTTTATTTTCAAACAAAAACAGTTGAATTAAACAAAAAAACATGAATTTCCAACAACTTTGTTGAATCCTCAACAAATAACAACTAATTTTCAAAGCAAAAAGAGACATTTTCAACCAAAGAGTTGAATTATCAACCAAGTAAGATTTTTCAGTCAATAAAGAAAAAAATCTGATCCAAAATGTTGAATTTTTTAAGCAGAGAAGACGAATTTTCTACACAATATTTGCGTTTTCAACCCGAAAATAATAATTTTGGATGAATAAGGTTTATTTTCAACCAGAAAATATGAATTTTCCACGAAATAATTCAATCTTTAATCTGATTAAAAAGAGTTTTCAACTGAAGAAACGAATTTTCAACCCAAGAAATGAATTCGTAACTAAAATGATGATCTACAACCAAGATATAATTTTTTTTAACAAAGTTGTTCAACCTTCAACCAAGTAATTTGATTTTCAACAACAACAAAATTAATTCTCAACAAAAAATGTACTAGTTGATATTTTAACCAAAAAGTATTTTTATTTAAAATCAAAAACAGTTGAGTTGAACCAAAAAGACGAATTTTCAACAAAATAGTTGAATCCAGAACCACCACAGATTTATTTTCAACAAAATAGTTAAATGTTCAACACCAAAAAAGGATAGTTAAAATTTAAATAAACATTAATTTGAAACTAAATCAAATAAAATTTCCATTAAATAGTTTAATTTTCAATCAAACAAATGAATTTTCAACTTCGGCAATTAAATTTCTATAAAAAAAGATGAATTTTTCACAAAAAATGGAACAGTTAAATTTTCAGTTAAGGAAGTGAATTTTTAACTAAAGTTATGTATCTTTAACCAAAAAATTAATTCGGAACCAGATGGTCGAATTTTTTTATTTATTTCTTATTTATTTATTTATTTCTAGATTTATTTTCATCCAGAATACAAAAATTTCAATCAAAAATAGAAAAGTTAAATGTCCAGTTAGAAACAAAAATTTTCAACAAAAAAAAACGAAAGCATTAATAAAATAGTTAAATTTTTAAACAAAGAAATTAATTTTTCATGAAAAAGATGAAGTTTCAACTAATGAGATTACTTTTCTACCAAAAAAGACGAATTTTTAACGTAATATTTGAATTTTCACCTAAAACAGATACATTTTCATTTAAAAATAAAATCGAATTTTCAGTAAAAAAAAAATAATAATAATTTTCAACCAAATAAAATAATTTTCCAACAAGATAATTCAATTTTTAACCATAAAGATTATTTTTAATTAAGATTGAAAAGAATTCCATTTTATCATGAATAATTTTTGCAAAATAAGCAGCGAAAAGATTCATAATCAAAAAATAAAATTCCAAAGCAACCTCACTTTTCGGCTCATTAGAGACAAAAATAACATAATGAAAAAAGAGGGAGAAAAAGGGAAAAAGTCAACCAAAAACCAACCTCTCACTTTTTCCTTTCTCCGGCTTTTTCAACCACAAACATAAAGATTAATTTTCCACCAAGAAATTTGAATTTTTATTAAAAAAAGATAAATTACCGACAAAAATTCAATAAAAAAAGCTAATTTTTAACCAAAAAATTAAATTTTCAATGAAAAAATTAATTTACAACGAAAAAAATAATATGTAATTTTTAACAAAATGGTTAAAATTTGAACAAAAAAGTGTTTTAACTAAAATGATGAATCATCAACCATAAAAATTAATTTTTAAAAAAGTAGTTCCACTTTCAACTAAATAGTTGAATTTAAAAAAAAAAAGATAAATTTTCAGAAAAAAATGTAATAGTTGATATTGGAAACAAAAAATATTTTAATTTGAAAACAAAAACAGTTGAATTCAACCAAGAAAGACGAGTTTTCAACAAAATAGTTGAATCATCAATCAAAATTGATAAATTTACACTGTCGGTCAAAAGTTTCAGGACACCTCTTTTTTGATGACTGAAAAAGTTCTCTTAATTTCAATTATGTCAGAGCTAAAAAATTTCTCTTCAAAGGGTACAATGCTCTCAAAATTTCCTTATGAAATGAGCCCAGAATGAAGCCAATTTGTCTATTTTTTTAGTAGATATTGCAAAATAGTGTAAATTTCAATGTTTTCTGAAATTTTTAATAATTTCCGTCATAATCAATATTCTTTAATGTTCTTGGGCTCATTTTAAAGCTATTTTCCACAGTATTGCAACAGCTTATGGACCTAATTCTCAACAAATTTCCTATCACAGGACAAGAACTTCAAGTTGTAACAACAAAGTTGGAAAAATTTCAATATTCTTTGTGGTGAAAACAATATTTTTGTAAATATATTAAACCATGAAGTTTCTATAAAAATCCATCAAAAATATATTTATTTAATTTTTCTTTTCATTTGGTTACAGATAAGATGTTTTAATTTCTTCCAACGTTGTTGTTATAACTGTAAGTTCTTGTCATGTGATAGGAAATTTTTTGAGAATTAGGCCCATAAACTGCTGCAATACTTTGGAAAAATAGCTTTGAAAGGAGCCCAAGAACATTAAAAAATATTGGTTATCACGGAAGGTATTGAAAATTTAAGGAAACATTGAAATTTACACTATTTTTGCAATATCTACTCAAAAAATAGACAAATTGGCTTCAACCTGGGCTCATTTCATACAGAATTTTGAGAGCATTGTACCCTTTAAAAAAAATTTAGCTCTAACATAATTGAAATTAAGAGAACTTTTTCAGTCATCAAAGAAGAGGTGTCTTGAAACTTGACCAGCAGTGTACAACCAAACTGTTATGATTTTTAACCAAGTAAGATGCAATATTTCTGCGAAAATAGAATAATTTTCAACGAAACAGTTGTGATTTTTAACCCAAAAAGATGCAACTTCTACCAAAATAAATGAATTTTCAACAAAATAATTAATTTCATCTTCAGTTTATAGAAAATTCACTGACTTTCCCTGAATTTGTTTGACCAGTTTTAAATTCCTTGACCTGTAGCAAAAAAGATTATTTTAATATTCCTTCTACAAAAATATGTATCCTCAAAAAATTTTATGAAGAAAATAAAGATAACGATTGATGTAATTATTAATCACTTTTTTCATTAATTTCAGTCGACTTTCCGGTGGATCAACTAAGAGCGAAATGCTGCACCGTGAGAAAAAGTACAGCAAGAGTATAATTAAGAAGCTAACGACAAAGCTGACCAAGTCCGCAAGCGTTGATGATCCAAATAGTTCCATGGAGTTTTCACTTCAAGTAAACGTCTCATTAAACGTATACTATAAATAACAATTAATATTAAGGAAAGAACAATTACTAAACATTGTTGCACTTTTTGCAGACCTCGGGTTCTGAAGTTAGCATTAACGAGGACGTTAAACGTGATAAGAAGAACCTAAAGAAGAAATTAACGGACATGTTTAAGAGAGGTTCGAAAAGTAATGGGTAAGTAATTCGCTTTTTAATACGCCACATTTCATGTAAAATTTAACATAGCTCATCAAGTATGCAGAAATATTTTTATCTCCGTCCTTCTCAACGTTACCAATTTTGGGTTATTTTTACCCCCCCCCCTCCCCCCGCTCCCCGAAATGTAACGCAGCACAAAATTTTACCAAAACAGAAGAAATAGGGCGATTTTTCACGAAAATAGGGGAATAATAGGGGTATAAATTCTTTAAAATAAAATTAATCTAAATACCATATTGAATTCAATATGAAACACAATAAATTCCTATGATTTCAAATCGAAATATATTGCATTTGCAATAAAATAGTTGAATTTAAAACCAAAAAAATATCTTGTGCCAAAAAAGATGAATTTTAAATCCAAAAGACGAATTTTCAACAAACAAAAAATTTATTTTTAACCAATGAAGATGAATTTTCTACCATAAAAGAAAGAAAATATGTTGGATTTTAAAGCCAAAAATATGAATTTTTTAGAAGACAGTTGAATTTTCAACCGCAAAGTTAAATTTCCAACAAGAAAGTTTATTTTCAACCAAGAAAAATCCACTACTTCATAGATGAATTTTGAAGCAAGAAAGATGAATTTTAAACCAAAAAGTAAAATTTTCACATAGTGGAGTTCAACCGGAAAAGATGAATTTTTAAACAAATTAACCAAAAAGATGAATTTTCAACAAACAAGATTATTTCTCTAAAGGAGAAGACAAATTTTCAACCAGTTGAATTGAACGAAATCAAACGAATTTTTAACAAAATAATTAAAGCCTCAACCAAAAAGATGAATTTTCAACAAACAAGCTTAATTTTCGAACCAAAAAGACGAAAATTCAACAAAATACATGAATTTATTACCAAATAATTGAGTTTCCAATTATATAGGATAAGTTTCCAACGAAAAACGAAACAGTTAAATATTCAGATACAAAAACTAATTTTTAACCAAAAAAAACGAACTTTAAAAAAAGTTAAATTTTCAACAAAAGAGGTAATTCTTAAAAAAAAAATTTGATTTTCTACAAAGGGTAAAAAATTCAACTATTTGGTCGAAATGAGATCTATATTGTTGAAAATGCATTTTTTAAGTCGAAGATTCATCGTTTTAGTAAAAAATTTATTCCTTTGGTCGAGAATTTAACTTTCTTTTCAAAAATTCGTTTTTTTATATGAAAATTTATTTCTTCAATTGAAAATTTAACTATTCTTTTTCCAGTAGAAAATTTTTTTTTATTTGAAAATTCAACTATTTAGTCGAAAATTCAGGTATTTTGTGAAAAATGTACGTATTTTGTTGAAAATTCCTATTTTTTGGTATAAATTTAATCTTCTTGGTTGAAAATGCAACGGTTTGGTTAAAAACTAATATGTTTAGGTTGAAGATTTAACTGTTTTGTTGAAAATTCGTCTATTTCAATAAATTTAACTGTTCTAAACTAAAAATTTTAATTCTTTTTTGGTTGAAATATTAACTATTACATTTTTTGTTGAAAATTCATCCTTTTTAGGTTGAAAATTCAAGTAGTTTGTGAAAAATTACTTTTTTTGTTGAAAATTAGTTTCTTCAACTCAAAATTTAACAAATTGATTGAAAATTGAACTATTTGGTCGAAAATTCAACTGTTTCGTAGGAAAATGTTTTTTTTTAATTAAAAATTATTTTTTATAATGAAAATTTAACTATTCCATTTTTCGTAAAAATTTTATCTTTTTTAGTTTAAAAGTTCAATTATTTGGTTAAAGACTTGTACTTTTTGATAGAATATTCAACTTTTTTGTTACAAGTTTATGTACTTGGTTGAGAATTCATATTTTTGTTAAAAAATTAGTCTTCTTGTTTGAAAATTCATCTTTTTGGTAGAAATATCATTTTTTGGATACAACTATTTGTAGAAAAGTCGTCTTTTTTGGTTTAATAAAACTGTCTTTCATTTCAAATCTTTTATTTTTTAATATCAAATATTACATCGTTTGTCAACTAATTGGTTGAAACTAGAAACTACTTTGTTAATTCATAAGAAACAGTCTTACGTAATGCTGCCCCCTAAATTAATTCACGAAAAAAATTTACTCGGAAAAAATTACGTATGATAGGGGGGGGGGAGTCAAAACTTACAGACCCTGATAAAGGGGGGGTGCGTAGTTCCAAATTTCAGAAAGAAACTTTACGTAATTTATGCACGGTCCCAAAGTAGTTCACCTTTCAACCAAGTAGATGAACTTTCAAACAAAAAAGAATCATTTTTAACCAAATAGTTAAATTTTCAAAAAAAATTAATTTTCTTCCAATAAGATCAATTCTCAATAGGAAAAAAAAAGAATTTTCAATGAAATAGTTCAATTTTTAATCACAGAGATGAAGTTTTAACTGAAATGATGAATTTGAAAAAAAATGAATTTTCAAAAAAAAAGCTCAACGTTCAGTCGAAAAGATGATTTTTCAACCAAGAAGATTAATTTTCTAAAGATAGAATAGTTAGATTTTAAACCAAAGGAATAAATCTTAAACCAAAAAAATGAACGTTTTAAATGAAGTAGTTCATTTTTTTAGCCAAGTAGTTGAATTTTTGACCAAAAAAGATGACTTTTTAACAAAATAGTTGCATTTTCAAGGAAATAATTCAATTTTCAACCGAATAGAATTTATAACCAAACGAGATGGATTCCAAACCAAAATTTATTGGCATAATTTTCAAACAAAAATAGTTATATTTTCTTGTTGGGTTTTATTAATTTAGTTCTCATTCAAGCGAAAACAAAAAAACAAAAAAAAGGTAAGTTTCTTGAAAACAGGGGGAAAACGAAAAATTCTTGAAGAAATGAGAAAAGAGAAAAATAGGAAAAAAAATGTGAAGTCTGAAATATGCAAGTAGTTTTCAAACTTATTAAATAATATTCAACTTTATCGTTGGAAGGCCATCTTTCTTAAAATTCGAAAATATTCTTAAAATGTATCATTAGGAAACGTGCTAAATGTTATCTAAGTTCGTAACGGTACTTCCACTGCCCTTCTCTCCTATTACAAACCATACGTTTTGGGGTGACCCCCCCCCCCCTAAAATTAGTAACGTAGTTTATGGACGGCCCCCAGCTATCGTATTAAGCCATTGGAATAATAATCCCCAGATCTTATACATAAATTGCAAAAGGTAATACAATTTAAACCATCACCTGCTGAGACGATCGTATACCCTCAGAAGATGATACGTTAATACGATGACGTCTCGTTTATGGATATATGATTCTCATCTTTGCACGGCGTGAGCCAATTTTATTATCAAGACGTCAACGTTCATAACGATTCACAATTGGTTAAATTAACACCCGCTTATTTGAAACGATATATGAAATCATTTTGTTTTTTCTTTCTTTTTCAAGTCTGGATAAAAAGTCCGGCTCTCAGGACACCAGCAGACCCTCTTCGAGAAACTCGCTGGCCTCTTCGAAGAACTCAAAACCTTGATGATGCCAAGCTCCGGATAAATTCAGAATTAATGTAAATAAAAGAAAACAGCATTCTGTAAATATATCACGTTTCTTGCTATCGTAACTTTCGGGGTGTAGAAATTTCCTCGGATAACGGAGAAACTTGGAGCAATCAGTTTAACTCGAACAAATGCCATTCAGCATTTACATGCATCTTCCCTGATCAGAGGCTGAAAGAAAATTTTATTTGTTAACTAAAAATTGTCTTCTTTTATTAGCCTATTTTCATTATTAACTTGACTATTTATGTGTTTCTGTATCTGTCATGTATATACGGTGTCAATATGTTACGTGTACATAAAAATCGTGTACATACGTATAAAATACAGAACTTTTGTGCCTTGTGCATTCCTAATGGAAATTTATTGTGAAATTATTTTTAGCTTTAGGATTAATTTTCTAAAGTTGAAAGTTGATGCCTATTCTTCAACTTTAGGTTTTAACTTGACGATCTGGTTTTTAAAATTTTTAATTTGTTCAAAGGTTAGAATTTTCATCATTACTAACAAAATATTACTAAGAATTTTTATTTGATGGCATTTACTTTTTAAAATTAAATGTATATTAGGGCTTTCAATTAAAAATCACTGTATAATTTTGAACCCAAGGCAATAACTGAGTGATGATGCTCGAATCGTCAAAATCTCGAATTTTAAGCACGGATGGTCACGGTTAGCGCTTGGATGGGTGACCGTTCGTGATTCTCGCCTAGTCGTGTTTTCACGGCGTTTAACTATTGCAGAGCGGGAGGTTTTATGCCGGATATGAATGTGGGTACTCGATGCGATCGAATATCTACATCCAAACTCATCTGATGGTAACCGGCCGTACTCAGGATTCTGGTTTTCTGCAGTTTTCCACTTCTCTGAGCAAATTTTCAGGCAAAGGCGAGCGCTTCTAATAAAAATCCGGCTTCAGGCGATAGCGAACTTTAGAAATTGAAAAAACTAGAAGATTGAGCACGTCAGGCATTGCTTATGGAGGCTTAATATAGGATTTGGGGTAACTGAGGATTTGGGAAGGAATGTGAGCTAAAAGCAATGTTTGACGATCTCTTGCAGGAGGGGGATTTTAGATTTTAAAGCCTTGAACAAATATTTCAATAAGAAAAACTTTTTCCTGATATTTGTTTAACCAAATTTAATTGTTGGAACAGAATTTTGGTTATTCCTCAAAGCCTCGATGTTTGACGAATCATTTAAATTTTTGTTGAGTGGGCAAGAGTTTTGTTACAAATTTTTGGTGATCGATCCTCTCATTTTTTTCGTTTTCTAGAAAAGGAAGTTAAGTATGTTTTTTTCAGTTTTCGAAAAAATGGAAAAAAGTGCTTAATATATATATATTTTTTTGTAAATTAACGTTTAGTCACTTTTTAAGAAATTTTCAAAAAATAATTTCCACCCAATAACTTTTAATTTTCACCCCCACCCAGCGCCCTTGTCCAAATGCAAAATAGCAGTTTTACGTAAAATTCGTGGTAAAGGCTTTTTGAATCTTTTTGTAACATAAATTATTTTTATCCCTCCAAGTATTTTTTAACTAATTTTCAATTGTTTAAACAATTTTTCCCTCACATGCAAATCATGAAGTTATAAATTTTGGGGATAAATGATACAGTTTATGAATGTCAAGAGTAATATTTCTTGTTTAACATATTTTGAAGAAATTTAAACAATTTTTTCTCTTATCATAAAGAAAATTATTATTTTCTAAAACTAATGAAACAATAATTAACGAATGTTGAGAGTAATATTTTTTAAAGGATATTTGTAAATTATTTAAACAATTTCTTCGCCCGTAAATATCAAAAAGCTACTATTTTCTGAAATTAATGACGTAGTTGATGCAGGTTAAAGAGTGATATTTCTGGTGAAAGACAGTTTACAATTATTTGAACAATTTTCATTTTTTTAAACAATGTTTTTCTCTGTAAATCTTGAAAATGTACTATTTTCTCGAATTAATGCCGCAGTTAATGCATCCTAAAGAGTGATATTTCTGGCGAAAGACAGTTTGAAATTATTTAAACAATTTTCATTTGTTTAAACAATGTTTTGCTCTGTAAATCTTAAAAAGATACTATTTTCTGGAATTGATAACGTAGTTAATGAATCTTAAGAGTGATATTTTTTGTGGACACATATACCGTAAATGTTTCAACAATAATCATTTTTTTAACCATTTTTTAGTTAGGTTGTTTAGGGATTGTTTTAGGTAGGTGCTGATTAATAAGCGACATATAGTGCAAGAGATTCGAAAAAAACTAGAACTTTCTTCACCTTACCTATAAAAAGGCGCAAGCAATTCTTAATTGTTTAAAAAATAGCACACCATCTTTCATAAAAAATATCACAAATAATAACTTCCAAGGATTTACAAGGGAAATAGTTGTTTAAAACAGTGAAAATTGTTTAAACCGTTTTTAAGTATCTTTAAAAAAATATTACATACTTTTAACTTTTTTGCCGAAAAAATTGCAACGTTTCACGATTTACTAGAAAAAATAGCTTTTCAAACTAATAATAATTGTATATACAATATGAAATTAGTTTAAAAATACTGGAAAACTTATCAATAATAAACATAATTCATGTTCAAAAAATTAAAAACAGCACCGTCTTTAGCATGACTTTCACATAAAACTGCTATTTTGCATTTTTTGGGGCATTTTCCGGACACACTACAAGGGGGTTGAGGGGGAGGGGAATGAAAGTCATTGAGTAAGCATTATTCCTTGAAAATTCCTTAAGAAGTGACTACATTTTAATTTACAAAAAGTTAATAAAAAGTACTTCTTTTTTTCTATTTTTTCGAAAACTGAGATTTTCCCATTTAAAGACGGGTTGATGTTGACAAATAAAAAAAGGATGTTTCTTTTTCCGGAAAAAGAACAAATTTGGGGGTATCGATCACCAAAGAAAAATTAAACTTCAACAGTTAGTATAAATTTGGACCACCCTAATGAGCCATCCCTATAATCCCATAATTCCGTATTTTTTTAAACTTTGTAAAAAGAAGCAAATGTTTCAATTTGTAAAACATGATCTATACATTTGGTCCACTTATTCCTATACGGTTTGTATGACTTTCTAGTCTCTTTCGCGCTAATAGATGTCTGAGATGTCTTTTCTGAGTAACAGATTTATTAGAAAGTTGAGCAGAGAAAATGTTCAATTATCCTATTAGAATAGTGTTCTCGGTGATAAATTCGTGAAGAGGAATTTTCAAACTTAGTGGAGCCGGCCCTTTTCATACTCTGCCGGCACCATCGAAATGCGAACCATGGCAAGGACAATAAAAGCCTCCGGGAATACTGCCAGCATTCGGAAGAAGAACGCAGTCCAAATGCGTGCAGATGGCGATCAGGATTACCCATTCAACTCTTTTTGTACTTATTTCATCAGGTTGAGGGTCCCGCAATCCGGAAATGTCCACTGCCTTCTCCTGGGCAATGACTCCTACCGACCTGGGGATTAAATTTAATCATTAAGAATTACCTCTGATTTCAAGTTGCTTGACCTTTCATCTGGAATTTATCACCTAATAGTGAATTACATAATACATACATCCTCAGTCCTCATTCCTCATAAAATTTTATCCTATGTAATAAAATTGATGGAACGAAATTCTCGCACTCATTGTTGTTGAATACCTGCTTGGTTACATACTGCGTCAATATAACTTGAAGTTATATTGATATACATCATGAAAGACATACTTCAATATATATTCTTTTCAGCTTGCTCAACTTTTGAATTTTCTGGAACTTTATGAATCGCAATTTCCAAAGGACGCATTTTTATTCTAAAAATGTATTTCTAAAGGAGAACATTTACATTGTAAATGATTTATTAATAATAAAGGCAACAATATTACTTTTTAACGTTCTGAGGCTATATGTATTTATCTATTGATAAAGATTACGAATTTTGTGCACCAGCAATTTAGTAAATCAAAATTTCTAAATAAGTAATTCTATTAGATGATAAACTTTTCTTCTGAATTTTTAAAAACATTTTTGATAAAATAAAAGAAAATTTTAATTGCAATTCTTTTTTAATATTGGCTGTAATAAAACTGCAGTTAAGGCCTTCTGAATAAGACCTTTTTTATGGAACTTAAATAAGCATTAAGTTTCGTTTGAAATTTTCTTTCTTCTACTTCATTTTTTTTTCTACTGAATATATTTTTTTTCATATCGAATGAAGCAGCAGCAAGAAATTTTAAAATAACTCAACCAAAAGCGGCGGAACCTTTTTTTCTAGACGGGGGCAGGGGCATAGACCTATAATATTGAATGGTACAATTTGGACATAGTATAATAATATTATACTATGTAAAAATTAAACATGAATAATAAATAATAAGTGATAAGTGATAAGTGGGGAGTGATAAGTGATGAGTGATGAGTGATGAGTGATAAGTGATGAGTGATGAGTGATGAGTGATGAGTGATGAGTGATGAGTGATGAGTGATGAGTGATGAGTGATGAGTGATGAGTGATAAATGATAAATGATAAATGATAAATGATGAATAATAAGTAATTAATAATTGCTACTTAATAATTAATAATAGATAAAGATATAAAATTCATATTACCGGAGTTTTACAAAGATTTCAAAGATTTTAATGATTTGCCAAAGATTTCAAATATTTCGCAAGAATTTCAGATATATTTCAAAAATTTCACAAAGACTTTATTTCACAAAGACTTCAGATAGATTTCAAAGATTGAGCAAAGATTTCAATGATTTCACAAAGATTTCAGATAGATTCAAAACACTTCACAAAGACTTAAATCATTTCTCAAAGATTTCACAAAGATTTCAATAACTTCACAAACATTACCGAATATTTCCAAAATATTTCAAATATTTTGCAAAGATTTTTAAAGAATTCACAAATATTTCACAAAGACTTCACAAAGATTTTACAAAGATTTCACAACTATTTCAATGATTTTCCAAAGATTTCAAATATTTCGCAAAGATTCCAGATAGATTTCAAAGATTTCACAAAGACTTCCATTATTTCACAAGG
>CAKNYM010053407.1:318538-361667 GCA_932195095.1 Andricus curvator
ACAAAGATTTCACTTATTTCCTAATAACTTCAAAAAATGATTTCATTAATTTCGGATAAATTTTAAAGACCTCACAAAGAGTTCAATCATTTCTCAATGATTTCACAAAGATTTCAATAATTTCATAAGTATTACCGAATATTTCCAAAATATTTCAAATATTTCGCAAAGATTTTTAAAGAATTCACAAACATTTCACAAAGACTTCACAAAGATTTTACAAAGATTTCACAACGATTTCAATGATTTTCCAAAGATTTCACATTTTTCGTGAAGATTTCAGATAGATTTCAAAGATTTCACAAAGACTTCCATTATTTCACAAAGATTTCAGACAGATTTCAAAGATTAAACAAAGATTTCAATTATTTCCTAATGACTTCAAAAAATGATTTCAATGATTTCGGATAAATTTAAAAGTCCTCACAAAGACTTCAATCATTTCTCAAAGATTTTACAAAGATTTCACAGAGATTTCAATGATTTCACAAATATTACCGCATATTTCAAAAATATTTCAAATATTTCGCAAAGATTTTTAAAGAATACACAAAGATTTAAATAATTTCACAAATATTACCAAATATTTTCCAAAGATTTCAGATAGAATAAGAAAAATTTACAAATACTTCTATTATTTTACAAAGACTTCTATTATTTCACAAAAATTTCAGGTAGATTGAAAGATTGAACAAAAATTACAAATATTTCGCAAAGTTTTTAGATGAATTTCAAAATTTGCACAAAGATTTCAATGATTTCCCAAAGATTTCGGATGGATTTAAAAGAGTTCAAAAAGACTTCAATGATTTCAATAATTTCACAAATAATGCCAAATATGTCAAAAATATTTCAAATATGAACTGAACTGATTTCAGAAAGATTTCAATTATTTCGGGAATATTTCAGATAGATTACAAAGAGATAAAGATTTTTCAAAGATTTCAAAAATTTCGGAAAGGTTTAAAACATTTGCTAAAGATGTGAAAAAGATTTAAATAATTTCACAAATATTGCCAAATATTTCGCAAAGATTGCCAAAGATTTCACAAAGATTTGTCAAACGTTGTAATGATACGTCAAAGATTTTACAAAGATTTCGGATCGATTAAAAAGATTTCACAAAGACTTCTATTATTTCATAAAGATTCCAGATAGATTTCAAAGAATGAACAAAGCAAGAAGGAATTGAAATATTTCCAGTTCCGACGATCCCATGAATTTAATAATTCGATTTCAGAGGGGGGCAAATCCATAATTTGCCCCTCTCTGGTCGATTTCTAGGGAGGTGGGAATTGCCCCTTGTGCCCCCTAGGGCTCCGCTGCTACTGAACTCTTTTCTACTGAACTTTTTTTAGATTTTTAGGAAACTCAGTCTACTTTAATTTATTTTTTTACAACTTTCAACTGTGATGCATGAGCATACACCAGAAAGGATCAATTTGGAAATAACTGAATTTTTTAAACTTTCTTCACCTTTTTTTTTAAATTTATTATTATATTGCCTAATTCAGGTGCTAAAATAGAGTTCATGCGAATTGTTTACTATTTCGCTGTTATTTCAGAAAAACTATTCTTAATAACCCACCAAAAATATCAAAAATTGAGTTTTTTAAAAACAGCTCCGGCATTTTTTAAATTTTGTTCTCAAAATGATCGTAAGATATCACAGTAATGAGAACAGAAAAAACCCAAGAGGTCCTAATGCTTCAATTAAATTTTCCTTTTTTATTAAATTAGCTTTTTTCATTTTGAGTTTTAAACAGTTCAAACTTCTTAATTCTGACATTTTTAAACACTCGTGAATTAAAAGAAAATTAATTGTGTATGGATCCAATTTCAAATCGTATACATTTAAACATTTTTGATTATTTTAACGGAGTACCTCATCCTCCCAAAATTCGGGAAAGTAGTCAAATACTGTTCATTAGCTTGGCTAGACCTCCCGAATTTTCGGGAGGTCTAGTCCATCCTCCTTTCCAACTCCTTCAATTATTTGGGACGACTACACACAGCCTTTTTTAAATGTTAATTTTAAAATATTTTAAATTTACAGTTATTTTAAATTCTTCAACTGTAAACTTGTCATAGAATGCTTAACGTTTAATCGGCTGATTTCATTTGGAATTTTTTGCATTTCCTTGCCACAATAAGAGTAATAATAATAAGGCCACCGAGGCCTGAACCTGGCGGCTCAGAGACGGTTAGGCGCTACGACTTCACGTTAGAGGTCCGGGTTTCGATCCTTGAGCCGGTACCTCTGGAAATTTTTCCATGTACTTCGACCGCGGTTCTGGTGGTTTGGATCCAACCTTAAGCTTACGTCCCTCCATCATGCACTTGGCTGCTACCCAGTCCGTGGATTCTGGGCTAAAAAGCAGGCTGTGTCCAATGTGTCAAATTAGGCACACTGCTCTTATCAGAACACTTGATTGTATTACAAAAATGCGTCCGTGACTGATGATCAATATTGGGACAACCTCGTGCTTTCTCATAGAGGAAGGTTTGTGATGACCTAAATTTTCAAATCTACTTTTTTGAAATATTTCGATATAATTCAACCCCAGGAGCTCGTAAATACAATTTTCAAAAAATATCCGTATGTGTGTTGTACATACATCTCGAAAACTAAAAGAGATGATCATGAAATTTGGAAGAATCGTAGCTCCGACTGGTAACTGGTCTGATAGGATTTTGAGCTAGATCGGCGATTTAGAAGTAGATTTTTTTAGTTTAGAGATTCAAACAAAATTTACCTAGTTTATATAATTAAAACTTTTTCAATATTGAAAATACAGCAATATGATATCTAGTGTATTTGTTCACGTCTTAGAGACGCATCGATCGGCCTATTGTTGAACCTTCTATGACCTCTCATCATCAAGCAATACCAATGTATATGTATTTAAAAAATGTATTGTTCGTCTTGTTGAAATGAGGGAAACTTTTTTAATATTGGGAATACAATAGTAATGTATATGATATATTTCTTCGCGTCTTCAAGACGCATCGATTGCTCAATTAAAAAACCTTTCACGACCTACATACCATAACCTACCAATATCGTTTTCAAATTTCTTAACAAAATTATTTCCTTTGTTTTAAGATTATTTTTTTTAATTGGGAATATAAGAGTATTGTATTTAATATAATTGTTCGCGTCTTCGAGACGCATTGATTGACCTATTAACGAACTTTCGAGGTCCATTCTTGATCAATTAATAGCGATTGACTTTTTGATGGGCTCCCTGATTTTCTGAAAATAAGATTTTCGGTAAGACAGAAACATAGGCTTGAAAAATATTGAAAGTATTTTTTTTCTCTTGTTTGAGAAAAGTCTCCCTCTATGAGGAAGCGAATTTATTTGATACCTATGAGGAAGCAAAATGCTCATAAAATGAGTACAAATAAATACACTAATAGTGAATACATCCATAGTACTTCGCAGTGTTTTATTTGTTTATCACTGGCAAGAAATTTAGAGACAAATATTTTTATTTTATAATAATAATAATATATTTCTCTAAATTTCTGAGCTGTGATAAACAAAAATGGACTTTCCACACCACTTGGTAATCTGAACTTTTCTTGCAGGTATATTACTCAAATTGACTTTCGTCTCAGCCTCGGCTAAAACGTCACGCGCTGGAGATCAGAACATGATGTAATGTAACATATGTGATTTTGCGCCATAAAGGCCCGTAACTCCAGCAACTAAAATAAAATTTATAAGCCAAGTAATAACTAGTAATTGGATCAACAGAAGACAGCTAATGTTCTTGTTATTACGATTTTAATTATCGAAATACCTTTTAAGTTTAACTCCTGTAATAAAATTAGAGAAAGTGAAAAAATACCGGAGGAAGAAACGCCCAAAATGCTCTCCTTTCGACGGCACTTTCAGAGACTGACACATTCGGATTTTTTAATGATTTCTTCTGAACATCGCAGAAATTTTGTAGGGTTTTCTGAAACCAAATTTATAATTATTTTTTAAAGTATAGTTTATAGCTAGAAAGTAAATGTTCATAAAGTTCTAAATATTTTAAAAAATTATTAATTGATTAAAAAAGATCATAAAGGAGAATTGGGAAATACTTACCATTTTTATTTTGTATGCAGGTAACAGTTTTTATATTTTCCAGAGATTGTTAAAAGATTTAATTCATTTAGTAGTTTCGTAAAAAGCATTATTAATGATAAGCAAAAATACTCAAGGCATTCAATTAATGGAATCGCATTTTTTAAGGCTAGCTGTATCTGTGAAAGTTTACAATAGAAAAATGATCGATAAAAGAAAGTTGACTGGAGAAGGGGTTTTTAAGAAATAAGTTTACTTTTAATTTTCATTTGATATTTTATTTGCTATGCACTCGGAATAAAAAAATTTTTTTTATGAGAATACTTCTAGTGTGAAACTATAACATGAACACAGCTGCATTCTCATTCACCGCTCTCTCATTTTTGTTGCAACTCAAAACAGGACAAAATCAGCGTACTTTTGAGGATCGGCGTTTTTCTTCAATTACAAAAGCAATACTTGGTTTCCTATTATTAAATCTAAATATTGCTAAATGCAGTTGCCTTATGTTAAAAAATATATTTAAAAGTTAAATTATCCCAAAACTGAATTTTAGCTTTTAATTTTACGCACTAACAGATATTTTATATACTCCTTCTGGTGAGTCTTTGTTCAATTGACGTTATTGAATCATATGAAAAATTTGATAACCAATCATTTAACCCCAGTTCATTTTTAATATCAATAACTTTGACATTAGATTTGTCGCAACAAATTTTTCTGATCAAGTGACAAATATATTCCAAAGAAAAGGCAAGCATTGCAATCAAAAATCCCGAGCCCAGAACTAAAAACATTCCTTGTGTGTCATCCAGGTTCAGTTTTCTATCTTCGATTGGAATCTTTGGTGTAAATCCTTTGATCACCTGAAATAAATAATTCAACATTTATTTTCGATATTTTTTGCGACTTTTGAAAAGATACAAATATTTAAATCGTCATCTTTTATTGCTTCGAAGAAAATTTAAGAAAGGACAAAAAGTTTGTATTATCTGCTTTATTACTTTACTGTCATAATATTTGCGTCCATTTTCACTGACGACAATTTACTTGAAATAAAATATCGTGTTGAATAAACTAAACGTAACAAAATTCTGGAAAATTATTACAGGGTGGTTACTCAAACTTAAAAAAAGAATGAAGGTTTTTTCCGGTTTTCCCGGTTGACTTTTAAGCGTTTATAATTATTCAATACTAAAGTAAAATATATTATGTAAATTATTGTAAGAGTGATTACAGACTTCACAGCCAAAATGATCTCAAAACGGGAGAAATAGGCTGGTTTTTCAAAAAAATAGTGGAAAATAAATATTTTTGAATTAATGTAGCTACCATATTCCTAAGATTTCAAGTCAAAATATATTGCATTTTTAACAAAATAGTGGAATATTCAAACAAAAAGATCAATTTTCAACCCAAAAAGAGGAATTTTCAACCGAAGATTTGAGATTACAAGCTAAGAAGTAGAATGTTTTAGAAGACATTTTACTTTTAAACTCGAAAAGATGGATTTTCTATAAAAACAGTTATTTGTCAGCCAACAAGGATGAATTTTCAACCAAATAGTTGAATTTTTCACCTAAAAAATTAATTTGCGACGAAACAAATGCATTTACTACCAAATACTTGAAGTTTCAAGCAAAAGATGAGAATGTTCAATCAAAAAAGTGAATTTTTAATTAAATAGTTAAATTTTCAACTTGCAAAGAAGAATTATCAACCAAATTTTCGAATTCTCAAACAAAAAAGAATAAACTTCGAACAAAAAACTGTTACATTTTCATCCAAATTGTTGAATTTTCAAGCCAAAAAGACGAATCTTTTAGGAAAACGTTGAATTTTCAATCAAGAAAGATGAATTTTTAACCAAGAAAGGTGACAGTTGAATTTTCGACCAGGAAAGATGACTTTTCAACAAAGTAGTTGCATTTTCAACGAAATAATTAAATTTTCAACAAAACTATAGAATTTTCAACCAACAGAGATAAATTCTGCACCCGAAATATAAAAGAAGACTTATCAATTATAAAGAATTACCTTTCAACCATAAAAGCTGATTTTTCAATAAAAAAATATGAGTTTTCCAGCAAAAGATGAATTTTCAATCCAAAAGTATGGATTTTCTATCTAAATAGACGAATTTTCAACAAAACAGTTGTATTTTAGACCATAAAAGATGGATTCCTAACAAAATAGTTAAATTTTCAACCAAATAATGAAATTCTCCACCAAATAGTAGAAGTATTAAATAAATGAGATGAATTCTGATTTCAAAAATAATAATAGTATAGACTTTTCAAATAAAAAAAAATGAACTTTCTACCAAAAAAAGATTACTTCAACAAAATAGTAAATTTCCTACAAAATAATTAAATTTTAAACAAAACAGTACAATTTTAAATCAAAAGAGATGAATTTTCTGAAAGAAATTTTTAATAAAAGAGTTTTAATTCTCGTACAATAAATATGACTTCTGAACAAAATAGTTGAATTTTCAACAAAATAATTAAATCTTCAACCAAATAGTAGAATTTGTTACCAAAAGAGATGAATTCTGGACCATAAATATAATAGTGGATTTTTTAATTAAGAAGAATCAATTTTCAAAAATAAAAGATGAATTATCAGCAAAAAAGAGGACTTTTCGATTAAAAAATGAATTTTCAATCCAAAAGTACTGCTTTTCTATTCAAATAGACGAATTTTCAACAAAACAGTTGCGACTTCGATCAACAAAGATGACTTTTTAACCAAATAGTTGCATTTTTAACAAAATAATGAAATTTTCTACCAAAGAGTAGAATTTTTAACCAAAAAGGATGAATCCTGAACCCCAAAAATAACAGTAGACTTTTCAAATAAAAAGAATGACTATAAACCAAAAAAGATGACTTTTTAACAAAATAGTTGAATTTTATACAAAATAATTAAATTTCCAACCAAACAGTACGATTTTGACATAAATTATTATAGTAGACTTTTTAATTAAAAAGATTGAACTCACAACCTTAAAAGATGAATTTTCAACCAAGAAATGTGAATTTTCTGCCAAAGGATGAATTTTCAATCCAATTGTCTATCCAAAAAGAACATTTTTCAACAAAACAGTTGAATTCACGACCAAAAAAGGTTACTTTTCAACAAAATAGTTGAATTTTCCACAAAATAATTAAATTTTTAACAAAAATAGTAGAATTTGTAACCAATAGAGATCAATTCTGAACCAAAAGTATAATAGCAGAATTTTCAGTGAAAAAATTCACTTTCAACTAAAAGACACTACTTTTCTACCAAAAAAAAAATGAATTTTCAATTCAAAAGGTCGAGTTTTCTATCCAAACAACAAAGTTCAACTTCCGACCATAAGAGATCAATTCTGAACGAAAAATATAATAGTAGACTTTTTAATTAAAAATAATTATATTTCAAATTAAAATAGTTTTGGAATTTTCTTGAAAACATGGGAAAAAAGAAGAATTTAAAAAAGGGGGAAAAAGGTGAATAGGAGAAAGAGTGTTAGTTCTGTGATTTAATAAACCGTAGTGAAAATTCTGCGCAAGGAAGCAACTTATGTTATTCCAAAATTCGCGTTTTTGTGACCCAGGATCTAAAATAAAAATTGTGGAATTCTCGATTGAAAATCACACTTTAATCTGTGCTCTGTTTGGTAACATTGTACTTTTATGTCCCCGAAATGACCGGAAGTGGTTACATTTTATATTTCAAGATAGTAGCATATTGTGTACCTAGGAGGGAAACAGTCTTTTTGTGCGAGCGTGAGTTTGCAATAACGAGGCGTAGACGAGCTTCGTGCTTGTGTACGCCTCGTTGTTGCAAACACGCAATATAAGAACACGTTTGACTCCTTGGTACCCGCGGTACTTTATGTAACAAAGGTATGATTTACAATTTTATCACGTCTAAAATTTCAGGTGAGTTTGACGCTGCCATAATCGTACACAGGCGACTGCTAATGCGCATGCGCACAGAGCGACCCTGAGCCCAGAATACTCCTAGGAGTATTATGGACTCATAATTTCAATGCGCGCATGCGCATTTGCTCTCGTTCCTCCTGTTGTGTAAACGGCTACTTTCAGAACTAAAAAGATGCTGATAAAACACATAAATCACGCCTGCGTTACATAAAATATAGAACACGTGAGCTTATGGTACTTTCCAACATCGAATCAGTTTTTCTCAGAAATTAATAATATAAATTTAGGTTACCTATGTAATAATTATTATATTAAATATCTAAAAAGGAAGTTTTTGCAGAAAAGGAAAATTCATTTTTGAACGAAACATTAAATTTAAAATCCTAAATATAAAATGATCTTCGACATTTTAACGGAGATGTTTGGTGACACTGAACACAATCTAAACAAACTTTTTCCAAAGAGCGAGACGATATTTATTGCAAAAGTAAAAACAAATCTGAAAATGTCCCGGTTTTCGAACAAATTCCCGGTTATGTCACGGCTTTTTCCCGGTACGCTAAATTTTAAGCAAATTCCTATTCCTTCTCTGTGAATAGCAATCCTGTATTAAATAAGATGCAAAATTTATTCATAAACCGTCGAAATAACTGATAATAATTAACTATAACTAATTATCAACTGAATAATTTACAATAGGCACTTTTATCTAACAGTTCGTTATTATTCATTTGATTGACAGCGAGAATTATAAATAGATATAATTCTCAGTGTGTAAAGGCAATGAAAATAAAAAGAATTATATGACTTAAGACCTTAAAGCCTTCATTAAAATCTACTAAGTAATAATTGACATCTAAAAAATAAAATATGGAACAAAACTAAGATCATGAGTTTACGACAGTTTCATCAGTTCTGAACCCACAGTAAAAAAATTTCCCACACTTTTATTACTTCTGGTCTATAATTTGAACTAACTCCACGATTCTTTTGTTTTCGTTTCGACAGTCAGCTTTTTCACTCAATTAGCTTTTTCTCTAGTGTAAAATATAGAATTACACGCTATTGCATGACAAATTATTATTACACCATTTCTTTTTGTAGAATTAGTCAATGGACGTTAAAGGAACTTCAGGAAGTTTATACATTTTAATATATGTGGAAATAAAATATTTAAATACATTTTTAATGAATTGAGTTGTACTATAAATAATCAGATGAAGTTCAGGTCAAGTGGAAATGAGTAATCTACTTTCTTATAAACAATTTTATGTGCAAAAATCAGAACCAAGGAAAGCTCACAAATCAAAATTAGATTTCCAACTACCTTCTTTCCGTCTCATTAGAGACAAATTTATAACAGAACAAAGAAGAGGGAGAAAATGGAAAGTGTCAATCAAAACCAACTTCTCACTCTTTCCTTATTCTTTCTCCTTTTTCACACTACTAGGGACCAATATGTTTCGAAACCAATTTATACTTCCTTATCGTGCAGCATTCATAGGAAAACTATTGGTATGAATGGTAATTATATTAATTAAAATTTATATAATACCTGAAAATAAAAACATACAGATTAATGTGAAGAGTTATTATGTAGTTATAATTTCCCACTCTTTCATAAACTGAAAGGTTGCTGTACAGAACTAGATAACCAACAAAATTTAAATTTTTCAAGAGACCGAAAAAAATGTCTAAAATTGAAATCATCATTTAAAGATTAAACAAAAAACCACTCCTGGGATGAAGTGTTTCTGAATTGAGGCCAAAAAAGTGTGAACAAAAAAATAATCCAATTCTGAGAAATAGAATGTGGAAGTTGAAAATCTCAAAGTAACAGGAACCTAAAATTGGAACATGGTGGGTTATAGATTGCGATAAAAAGTGCAATTTTCAGTTTAAACAAATAATAAAAACTAACTCCAAAGATTTAATTGCTACATTCGAAGGAAATAAGTTCAATCAGAAAAAGTTAACCAATTCCGAGTAAATCATTCAAAAATTTGGAGGTTAAAATTTCATGGATTTTGAGAATCGAACTTGAATAGCGATTAGAAATATAATTTATAATATGAAGAAAAATTTGCATCTAAAAAAATTATTCTGTTCCAAAAAATAAAGATTTAGTGTGACGGTATTGATGATTTTTCGCTGAAAGGTCTATAAAGAGAAGAAAATTATATGTTGTTTTTTCTTATAAATAAACAATAATTATTTAAGAAATATCGTTCCTGGTATCAGGACTAGAAATTAAGTAAAAAAAGTTTTAAAAAGTAGGTATTTGTATAAAATAAAGATTTTAGATTAGAATTTGATTGGCACTTTAGTCCTGAAAAAAGTTGCAAATAGTTTTATTTAAGGGCTTCTTATTCTTTTACATTCCAATTTAAGAATTAGCCAAATACTCCATCTACCAAAATATTTGCTTAAAAGAACCAAAAAAATTTATTTGGGTCAAAAAATATTTTATTATTCATATAATAACCACATTATATGGTTAAACTAACAAAAATTTGATTGATTCAACCAAATTTTGTAATCTTGATAAATTCAACAATTTTGCTTTAAAATCGTTTATGTTCATTTTCGAAATTTTTGGAAATAATTTGAAACCTTTTTTCACATTCCTCTTAGAATTCATTTTTCAAAATGAAATTCTTAATTAATTTTGAGAAAGACGTATTTTCAACAAAGTAGTTAAATCTTCACGAGAAAAGTTGAACTTTAAAAAAAATGGATGAATTTTCATCCAAATAGATTAAGTTTCTACCAAGAAGATTAATTTTCTGCCAAAAAGATGAATTTTGAACGATATAGTTACATTCTCAGTTTAAAAAAATAATAGTTTAAAAAAATAATAATTTAAAAAAACGTAGTTTCAACAGAATAGTTTTAATTATAGTTGAATTTAACGAGAAAAAACGAATTTTCAATAACATAGTTAAACCCTTAACCAAAGCAAATTCATTTTCAAGGAAATAATGCATTTTCAAACAAAAAGATGAAAATACTACCAGAAGAAGAATTTTCAATCATATTTTAAAATGACTCGAATTATTCCTAAAATTATAAAAAAAATGTTTTAAAATCTAAAAAAAATTTCTTTAAAATCTTCCAGATTTTTTTCGATATTCTTACGAATCTCCTGAAATTTTCCTTAAAAATTAATTTTTCAAATTGAAAAATCACTTACAATTTCCTCGGGAATCTTAGGCAAGTTTTATTATCTTGAAACCTTTTAAATTTATTAAGAAGCTTCTACACTTTTTGTTCGAAATCTTCAACAATCTACATTTTTTTGTTAGACTTTTAACAATCTTTTGAAGATTTAAATTATTTTGGAATCTTTCCAAACCTCTAAATATATATCTTCTAACTGATTCGAATTTTGGCTTAAATTTGGAAAATCTTTAAGAATTGAAAAAATTCCCTTTAACTTTTCCAGATTTTTTTTGACATAAGTTGGAATCTTCAAAAATTGAAATTAATCTTTTGAAATAAAACCTAAATTATTGTAAATCTTATTGTGGTAGCAAAATGTTAAGAACAGAATTATTTCCCATTATTATGGCCAACGGCCATACCACGCTGAAAAACCCAGTTCTCGTCAGATCACTGAAGTTAAGCAGCGTTGGACGCGGTTAGTACTTGGATGGGTGACCATTCAAGAATACTGACATGAGTGCTGTTGGCACATCGTGGGTGTGGTGAGCCCACACTTGTAGTTATTTATAACTACAAGAAAAACCTAGAAACACTACCCGAATCGGGTAGTGTCACGCCTACCCTGAAAGGGAAATGGTTTAATGGTATATATTAAAAATCATTTACAATTGAATTTTTCCCTTCTATCAATAATGTTTGGAAACATTTAGAAATAAATTTTATCATAAAATAAAAGTATTTATTTGGAAATTTTGAGTTACAGAATGAGTGGTCTCGAAAATTCGCAAAACAACTTAAAAAAAAAGAATAAACATTCAAATTGATTTGTCTTGCTATCGTGATCAATAACTCGAGACAACTGCAGAGAGTCAGTTAGTTTTTGAAATCAAAACTTACGTGTTAATTAAATCAAAAGTCTTTTTAGGAAAAATCCTATACAATTTTTCACTCAATCGAAAATTATTTTTATAATACACCGAACTCTCGGTTTCAGTCCAGTTTCGGGGGTTGCCTGGAAATAGCCTTGATCACAAATCAAGGGGATGCAAACGTAAACAGTCAGGGCCGCCTAAACCGTTTTCCATTGGAATGCATAATATTGCGCAATATACTGACTGAGTACTCGCGCACTGCGGCCCTTCCGAGGTAAGAGTCGCAAGCGTCTCTCGCCCTGCGCGCTGAGAAACTGTGTGAGACAGCAGTTTTAGTAAGACCGTGACCGGGGTACAGAATCCAAGAGTTGGGTGTACACCTGATCTCAGTTTTTTACTAATTGGAAGTTTTGATTGTTCATACCGGTAGTTTTCCTATAAAGGAGGAAAGGAGGTAGTTGGAAATCTAATTTTTATTTGTGAACTTTTTTGTGTTAGATTTTGTTACATAAAATTGCTCATAAAAAAGTAGATTTCATTTCGCACTTAAAAGAATTTTTCAAAGAGAGACACAAAGTTCAAGATTCGTTCCAATCTGCATGGTTCCCTATGAATACCAATAAGATATCTTTTAATCGAGGCATAAATATTTACCTCCATTTGTTGAAAGATATCTATGTTTTGCGTAAAAATTGCTTAAAGGATGTTTTTAAATTTGCAATCTCTTAACCTGAACCAGTCAAATTGTAACTGGTTGAATCAGTGTTTTGAATTATCACTAGTGAACTAGTGATTTCCCAACTTTGACTGGGTAAGTGACTTAACGAAAACAGTGTTACTGAATGAACCAGTGACGCCAAATTATAGATTCAACTAGTGATATAACTGTGATATAAAGTGTTAAAACGAACTTCATTGTGTACCAGTGTTTGTGTTAGAAATATTTGAGGCTTGGCTGCAATAGGCAGGGTATATAATCTCTTTCTCTTAAAAGTGAGGAGGCCCCTGGTCACTTCGGTTTGACTTTGAGCGACGCGACACGTTGACGTAATGACGGTCCTTCCCACAATTAGGCGCAATATATGTATTATATCTTATTATATTGCAGACCGACCCTCATTTATTGTTGTAAAAGTAAAGTGCGGTTTCTAAAAGATAATTTTGCAAAGCTTAGCACCAAAGGTGATGAATGATAAATGTCATACCAAACCATCTGACGGACGACAACGTGTACGACCAGATGAGTACTGGTACTGAGTAACCAGTGAACCTCACTGATTACACCAGTGACGGAATTCCACTAAGTGAACCAATGAACCTCACTGATTACACCAGTGATGGAATTCCACTAAGTGAACCAGTGAACCTCACTGATTCCATCGGTGATGGAATTGCACTGAGTAAACTAGTGAAATATCACTGACTGTCAGTGACACACTTCTGCCTGTATCAACCAGTGAGATTTTATTGGTTCATTTTAAGAAAGCAATTTTTAGAAATGTGTGAACATTTGGATGATATATATGTTAGTTGCGGGTACCAAAAGTGGAGCAGTCCTGGAAAATCGACGGAGGGCTAAATCTGAAGCTGAAAACAGCAGAGAACAAAAATGATATTTTGGAAGCAAGAGGTAAGCTGAAGACCGGACTGAGAGAGAGGAGGAGATTGAAGATTGGCTAGGGAAAGAGAAGGAGAGAATGACAGGGATGGGAATAGAAGTGAAGCTGAGATACATGAGGGCAAAAATCGGCGAGACCATATGGAAGTGGAATGAGAAGGAGGGAAAAATGGAGGTGATTCGTCTGGAGGAGAAAGAAGAGGACCACAAATAGGAAAAAGAGGGATGGAACAAATAGAGAGGCGAAAGTGGAAAAACAAAAAGTGAAAAGCAGAGAAAAGTGTATAGTTGTGTGAAACGTGACAGGGTGACAGATTAGGAGGTTAGGAAAAGTGGTGGCTAAAGAAGGAATGTAAGTAGGTAAACGCCTGTTTTGTAAATCAGTTTAGAAGCGATAAGGAGGATATGTGAGTGTGTTTTTCGCTTTAGTTTAACAAAAATAAATAAGAGAAAGAGTGAGGAAGAAAATAAGAGTTTTTGTGTTACTGATAATGTAAAAATATGAGAAGAAAGATGGTTTAAGTTATTGGTTGTGTTCTGCTCAAGTCAAAAGGTATAAAGTGAGGAGGACTTTTACTTGTGTTCAGTGTCAGCACAAACTTTAATATAAAGTGGCAGTATGGAGAAGAGATGGATGTTAGGGTATAGAAGGAGAAAGTTATTTTAGGGTAGGGCTTCCGTTTCCCCTTGATGTTAAATATAAAGAAGGATAGGGGTAGTATAGTAATTTAAGGTACGCTTAAATTTAAGGAATGTGTAGAGATTTGTACACGGAAAAAATTTATCCGTAAAAAAGTCACGAACTAGTAGCTAGGTCTCGGATATGAGAAAAATTCATCGGATATTTATGTATTTTCGTAAATAACTTGCGAACTTTGAGAAAGATTGACGAACTCGATGTGAAAATTCTAAAACGGTTCATCACTTTTTTTTTACGTGAATAATTACAAAAATATTACGAGTGATTGGGAAAAGATTCTCAGAGCACTCACGAGCTTGCCAGACAAATCTGGGAACTCGAAACTAAGTTCCCCTGTACGTGGCCCACACACACACTCTCCCAAACGCGCGGTGCGTGTGTGCGCTCGTATGTGTGCCTCGAGCTCGTCGGATGAGTGGCTAGAAGTTTTATAATACCTATTTTGTTTGGCCTCGATGGCTGCGCGTGTTTACGCACTCCTGGTTTATGTTTAGAAACTGGTGAGTCAGCAGTCTTTGAGGTTCGAATCTTCTGAGTTGCGAATTTATAAATTAATATAAAATTAATAAATCGCACAAATAAAATTTTTCCTCTTTTTATTTCAGTCTGAAATTTTCAGGAACTGTTCGTCGGAAATTCGAACTGTTCGTAAGAAACTTCGAAATTTATCCATATATTTCTCATAGAAATAAAGATGTAATGTTTCATGTTTTTATCTCTTATCCGAGACCTAGCTACAAGTTCGTGACTTCTTCACGGATAAATTTTTTCCGTGTAAAGGTTTTGAAGACTCTCAAATCCGTAACAGGGAGAGAGTATAATAAATACATACATACATATATATGTTAGTTCAGAATCAACTACAAAAGAAGGTAATTAATTTTAATTGAAGTTATTTGTTCCATTGATATTTATTGAGTTTCTATTCAGAAATATGACTGGAAAGACTATGCATGCAAAATTAGAATGCAATCATAATATAAGCAATGAATTTATATGAAAGATTGAAATTATAATCAACTAGGACAGAAATCGATTGAGAATCTGTAACTCACTTGCAGAAAATTTCCCGTTGGTGACCTTTGTACATTCCATTCGACATCGCGCTGAATCTTACGAATCAATCCAGTTTGTCTTGCTCGAAGTAATACTTTATTGAAAGGATCCGTGTACAATGATTGAGATCGCAGAACTATTGTGACCCCGAATCTCACAAAACATTCGTCACTGATGTGCATGAGTGATCTTTTACTGCCAAAACTAGATATTGAAGTAAACCGAATTAGTTTCGAAATATAAAAAATTGCAGGTTTATTGGCAACTAGAACATTGTGCACGCTATGCGCGCACTAATTACTCTTTCTTCAGAGAAAAAAAAATCCGTTCATTCTCCAGGAAATTGACAGAATACATTTTTTAAATCGATTTTACAGAAAATCTTACACTATTTGAGCACATTGTGTATGATTTACATAAGTTACTCTAATTATAGCAAGAAAATTCTAGTCAATTCAATATGAATGACGCAAATTTTTTTTTCTACATACAATTCACGGTGTGCCTCGACTGACTTCAACGCAAAAGGGCTTGCATATGCCAGTTTTTTCGAAATATACTTTTGGGATGCCTGACGATCATTTTGAGCCCAAAAAGAAAAAAATAGCTGCGGCCCTTTTTGAGAAAATTCTTTTTTTGATTTTTTTGAAGAGATTAATCAACATATTTTAATGAAAATAAGTTAGACGTGGAATTTCATTGGCTCAATCCATTCAGTTTAGCATCAAAAAGAGGGCTACAGGTGCTGAACATCTTGCGAGAACTGAAACCCTTCAATATTTTTGAAAAATGGTGAGAAAAATAGGAAAAAATCAGTTTTTTTTAAATTGCCTTATTCCAGTTCATCCTATGTCCCAAACACCTTAACAAGAATTAAAGTGCTTGAAATTTTCTGAAACATGAAAAACAATCGAATGTTCTATCTCTAAAAGTTTGGGAGTCATGGTGCTAAGAAGTCGTTTTTCAGCGAATAATTTGAATGAAAAAAATATATATGTACATATATATATATACAGTTTTGGGGCAATAACTTATACCCTATGCATATCTGATAAAAATTGCCCAATAATTAATTAAAGAAGACTTCATTTTGAGTAGAGCTAAAAAAAACATTGCTCTAGCTGTAATAGAACTAAAATTATGCCAATCTGAATATGGCCCTTTTTTATGAAATTTTGTTCAATTTTTTAAATAAAATTTATCGTTTTCCAAAAGAACTCATTTCCCGAGCAATTCAGGAGAAAGTTGCCACCAGATAGGTTAAGGAGGACCTGACTTTTAGCAAATCTAAAAAAAATAATGCTCTAGCTCTAATCGCATCGAAATTATGGCCTTCTGAATATGATCCTTTTGTAATGGAATTATGTTAATCATCATTTTTTTAACAAATTAAATATAAAACCAAAATCTTATCAATTTTCAAAATAAAATATCTCGTTTTTAAAAATAAATAAGTTCCTGAGCAATGGACATGATGGAGTCTGTTCACTCAGATTTTAAAGTCGTCTGGACAAAATATAAAATCTCTAAGAATCATTTAGACTACTCAATCAGGCTACAACGTGCATTATGTGCCTTCACTTATTTTAAGCTCACAATCATGTTTTCACAATATCGTTAATAAAAGTTTTCTGTTCATAATTAAATTAATTAAGTCTTCATTTAATTCAAGCACAAGATACACAATATGATAAAAACATTTTTCCATGTCTGATCCTCCGGAAACGAAAAATTAGAAAAAAAATTTCAACAAAATTCCATAAAAAGCTTAATTTTCAGGACGCCATAATTTCGATGCGATTAGAGCTAGAGCATTATTTTTTTTATATTTTCTAGAAATCAGGTCCTCCTTAACCTATCTGGTGGAAACTTTCTCCTGAATTGCTCGGGAAATGACTTCTTTTGGAAAACGATAAATTTTATTTCAAAAATTGATATTGAACAAAATTTCATAAAAAAGGTCCATATTCAGAAGGCCATCATTTTGGTTCTGTTACAGCTAGAGTATTGTTTTTTTTAGACCTACTCAAAATTAAGTCTTTTTTAAATAACCTACTGGCAACTTTTACCTAAAACGCTGAGCAAATAAGTTCTTTTGAAAAACGAGAAATTTTATTTATAAAATTTATGTTAAACAAAATTTCATAAAGGATGGGTCATATTCAAAAGGCCATAATTCTATTTCTAGCAGAGCTAGATCAATGTTCTTTTAGATCTACTCAAAATTAAGTCGTCTTTAATTAATTATTCGGCAATTTTTACCAGATATGCATAGGGAATAGGTTATTTTCCCAAAACTATATATATATTTTTTTTCATTCAAATTATTCACTTAAAATCAACTTCTTAGGACCATAACTCCCAAACTTTTGGAGATAGAACATTCGATTTTCTTCATTTTGCAGACAATTTCAAGCACTTTAATTCTTGTTAAGGTGCTTAGGACATAGGATGAACTGGAATAAGGTAATTTTCAAAAAAATGATTTTTTCCCACTTTTTTCACCATTTTTCGAAAATATTGAAGGGTTTTAGTTCTTGTGTGATTTTTCAGCACCTGTAGCCCTTTTTTGGATGCCGAATTGAATAGTTTGAGCCAATGAAATTCCACGTTGAACTTATTTTCATTCTCGTTTTCATTAAAATATGTTGATTCACCTCTTCAAAAAAAAAAAAAAAATAGAGTTTTCTCAAAATGGGCTGAAGCGATTTTTTTTCTTTTTGGGCTCAAAATGATCATGGGGCATCCCAGAAGTATATTCGGAAAGAAACCGTCACATGCCAGCCCTTTTGGGTTGAAGCCAGTCGAGGCCCACCGTGAATTCTTTAAAATCAGCAGATTATTTCTCTCATTAAGAACTTGAAAAACGGTAAGGCTGCTGGCATAGACAGTATTAGTGCTGAAATGCTCAAATACGGTGGCGAGTACATACCTCACAGGTTGTGCGAATTAATAAATTTATGTATCGAGACGGGGAAAGTCCCAGACGATTGGAAAAAAGCGATTATCGTACCAATATACAAAAGAAAGGGAGATAAAAACAACTGCAGTAATTACAGAGGTATCAGCCTACTAAGTACCGTAAGTAAAATATACTCAAAAATACTTATTCGTAGGGTAATGGAAATCACAGAAGAAAACATATGGGAAGTCCAAAGTGGATTTATGCCAGGAAGATCATGTACAGATCAGATATTTAGCCTAAGACAGATCACAGAAAAAAGCTTGAGAGTAGGAAAGAAAGTTTTCTGTGCATTTATTGACCTAGAAAAAGCATTTGACACGGTAAATAGAAGTAAACTTTGGGAAGTTCTTAAAGAATACGGAGTAAATGGAGGGCTCCTGCAAGCAATAAAAACAATATATACAGGTAGTAAAGCGAGCGTAAGGGTAAACGGGAAACTGAGTGACTGGTTCGATATTACGTAAGGCGTGAAACAAGGATGCGTTATGTCCTCGTGGCTATTTATCATATTCATGGATAAGTGTCTAAGAACTGCACTCTTCGACGAAGAAGGTGTAGATCTCCAAACAGTTAAGGTACGTGGGTTAGCTTTCGCAGATGACAAGATTGTTATGGCAGAATCAGTCGAGGACTTGCAAAGAATGTTGAATAAACTTCATACAAGCATGAAGGACATGGGACTCAAAATTAACGTAAATAAAACAAAAATCATGGTGTTTGAGGGAAAGAGTGAGAAAACAATGTGCAACATTGTCCTAAATGATGAGAGATTAGAACAAGTTGACAAGTACGTATATCTAGGTAGTCTATTCACTAGCGATGGAAAAATAGATGGGGAGTTAGATAGGCGCATAAATAAGGGTAAACAGGTTATCGGTAGAGCAGGGTCCATCCTAACAAATAAAAACATATCAAAAAAAGCTAAAATGGCCATACACAATTCTATATTCGTACCGACTGTACTATACGGTAGCGAGACATGGACCTGTCAAGAAAAGGACAGGAGTAAAATTAACGCGATCGGCATGAAACCTCTGCGCATAATATGCGGGAAAACACTAATGGACAAAGTCCGAAACGAGACAATCCTCAAAGAATGTGGTGCAAAAGAGACAATAGTTGACACATGGGAAAGAAATCAGTTAAGATGGTTCGGACATCTTGAAAGAATGAAAGATGAACGACTGACCAAACAAGTGTATAAAGGTAAAGTAAATGGCAGAATGCCCAGAGGTAGACCGCCGAAAGAATGGTTAGAATCTGTAAATGAGACATTAATCCGTAGAGACATAAGAAGCCATAGGAACACAAGAGCTTGCATGAAAAAATGCATGGACGTGAAGGAAGCTAGAGTAGTATGCCAGGACAGAAAAGTGTGGCGACAAATAGTTTGTAAACAGAGTGACAGTAGAATGAATGACGCCTGAAACAAAGATCTTGGATACTAATGGGCCCAAGTGGAGAACCATACATAACAATTTTGTGAGGCTCTTCACTTGGGGTGATCGCTAGAGAGATTGATCAGCAACCTGGGTCGGAGCAGTGTTGCGGAGTAAACGTGTCATTTAAATAAATAACACGAGAATTCCAGATCAATCTAAAATATATATACCTAACACTTATATACCTATCCACCTCATACCTATATTCCTACCTACCTTATACCTTTATACCCATATGCACACTACTATTCTCCAACCGAGCAAGTCACGCCTACCCCGAAAGGGAAATGGCTTAATGGTATAATAATAATAATAAACAAAATGTGACTCGCCGCGCGTGACCTAATTCAACACTGTACATTCAATATTTTCTGAATATTTAAAAAACAAAAGAAATGAATTTTCAAGTTATTTCCGGATGATTTTGTCTTTTTTACTAATTTTCCTTTCAATAAATTAAAAAAATTTGGATACATCTGTAATTTATCACAAATTCTTATTGATTTATCCTGAATTCTCAAAAATACTTTGTAATCCTCTTGAATTTATTTGAATTAGCACTGAATGATGTCCACTCTCATTTAACTTAATCCGATGGACATTTTTTTATGTTTTATATTGTGTTCAATTCTTTCAAATTCTTATAAGTTTCATCAAAGTCTTGAATTCCCTTATATTCTTATAAATTCACTTTAGATTTACTGAAACCAATGGAATTTTTTGGATTTAAAAAAAAAATTACATTTGTTTGAATCTCTATGAATTCATCCTGAATTTGTTAAAATTCACTTCGAATTCTTATAAATTGCATCGAATTCTTTCGTATTCTTTTTAATTCAGGAGAACATTTCTCACCACGTTTTTGAACTTATTTGTCGCATAAATATATTATTTATTTTGATTTTTATACAGAAATTTTATTTTCAAAGTTCAAGGCCAAGGAAAATGTAACATTTATTTACATGGTGAAACTGAGAAAAACTCAAGATCTATAATGTAAAATTTTATTTAATCGAGCCAGACGTATACAATCATATTTCAATTTACATTTAACATGCCCAAAAGTAACTTTATTGTTAAATGACAGTCAACAATTGTGTTTCTACAATAAATGCAAAACAACCACTTTTCTACCATTTCGTTGCGTTATTTTAATTGAAATAATAATTTTTTACAACCAAAACTTACCACAAACGGTTAATGTTTGCTTGTTCTATTAAAAATTTGAGCTTTTTTACATCTTGATCCTGTAATATGAAAAATTTTATTTTAAAAGTTGACACTTAAGAGTAACAACTTTCATCTTGTACAATAAAGTTTGAAAATAGTGTAAATAAATTATTTAAAAAGTTGAGCATTTTCATGCTTCGAAGATGTCAAAAAAACGAACGTTCATAAATTTTTGGTTTTATAAACTCACTAAATTTACAGAAGTCATTACTGAAGCACTTTAATCAGTAAATGTTCAATTAATAATATTTTTGGGGAAGAAAATTAAATGTAAAAATACTTCAAATTCAAATTCAGTTCCGGGACCAATGAAAAATCTACAGGGTGATGAAATAAAGAAATAATTTAAATACTTTGTAAATCTCAGATATTCCCGTTTATCTTTCCAAGAGATATTCATATGGAAAACCTCTAATGTGCCGATTTTGAAGTGGTAATTTTTCACCTATTGTAAAAATGCATCTTTCAATTGACATTTGATAATAAGTATTAGCATTAGTAAGAAAATAGGACAATTTTCGTGGGGAAGTATCAAAATTTGTAAAATTTTACTTTATAGACATTAGGGTAAATGCAAAATAAAAAATCTGGAATTCGAAATCGATACAACACGAGCAAAAAAAGTTTCTTTGATTCAAACAAAATTTTGTTGAATTGAAAGAAATCTATACATTGCTATGCGGTCAAGGAAAAGTTGATGTAATTTGAAGAAATTCCTTGGTTTCCTTTTTCCTTTATTTGAATTAAAAAAATATTTTGTTGTTCTAGCGTAAATCTGTTTTCAAAGGAAAGAATATTTGGCTACATTCGACCAGAAATTCATTGAAATCAAAGAAAAATTTGTTTGTGTTAATGATTATATTATTTATCTCAACACAAAAATTAGGTCACTCAAATATACAAAGATTTTATTTATTCTAACTGAAGCATTTATTACGAATGAAAAATTTTGGAATTACAGTCAAAAATGTATGTCGATCAATTTGTATGAATTTCACCAATATCTGATTTTGGAAATAACAAGCTTAAGATAATAATTTCCAAAAAACATTCTATTTATAAAACGTTTATAATCACAAATTTGTTCATTTCTATTGTGAGAGAGACTCAGTGGCGGATTTCCCATATAGGCTACATAGGCTGCAGCCTAGGGCGGCAAAATTTGGGGGGCGGCAGAATTTTCCTGTGATAAATTGTCATAAAGATTGACTGATTTTATTACTTCTTTATTTAACCCTCGTACGTAATTTTTCGAGTAATTCAAAACATTACATAATTCATCTGATGAATTTTAATTTTAGAAACAAACAAATAAAAGCGCTACGCTACAGGCAATATTTGGGATTCCTGTGGATTCAAAATCGATGGTAGCTGATTTCTGTTAGCCTGAGGGCGGCAAATTTCTCTTAGTCTAAGGGCGGCAAATTTTTGTTAGCCTACGGACGGAAAATACCTAAATCCGCCACTGGAAAGAACTTGTGCAATTAGCGAACTAGCGGTTTCTGGTAGAGCTACTAAGTTTTATTACTTATAATTTTTTGTGAACATTTTTTTTATTTGAAGAAATGATTTCCTGGGTTTAAAATAATTAGATGGAATGAATTATTTAATAAAATTTTTCCAGTATTTTATTTGAATCAAAAGAATTGTTTTATCAGAGAAATAAAATCCAACAAATAATTTCTTTAATTCAAAGAAAAGGAAGAGGAAAAAAATTTGTTTTAAAACTTTTCTTTGAGTGAAGACGAAAAAGTAGCATATTGAGATCCTAAAAAGTATAATTAATTTGGAATTGATAGATATGCAGTTTGGTTACACACACTCGAAAAAAATGTTAAAAAATTTCTTGTTTGCAGAGTTTTTGAATTATCTTGAGTTTCCATTTTTTTACGATTCTCGAGGTCAAAAAAGTTTGCAAATTTTTAACGGATTCTAATTAATCATTCACTTGAAAACTTTCCACTTACAAAACTACATTAGGAAAAAAGCACCAAAACCCAGGAATCGAAATTCGAAATACAGCGAATTCAAACATTTTTAATTTTGATATTTAATGAAATTACCTTTAGCTTGTGGTTTACCATTTTTTCTGAGCATTGGTGGGCTTTTAAGCATAGAAATACACCACAAAAAACGACAGGACCAAGGAAACGTAATTGAAATTACAGAAAATTTTCAAACATTGGAATTTAATATTTCATTTATTTTTTTTTCTAGTAACACAAGTTGTTAAGATAATTTTATTAAATACCAAAATCAGAATTTTAAAAATTAGCTGTATTTTTTATTTCAATTCCTGGGTCTTGACGATTTTGTTCGAATCGCATTTCTGTCATTAGAAACTTTTCAAGTGCCCGAAAAAATTCATCTCCTATTTACACCGGTGCGGTGTGAAGAATTTTTTTCAAAAACACTGGTGAATTAAATAAGAATTATCTATTAGAAAATGGTTCATTAAAATCCGCAAGCAATTGGGAAAACTTGTTTGACCTCCAGAAAAGCAAAAAAAAATGAAACTCCAGAAAATTAAAACAATCTGCAAACAAGAAACTTTTTGAACATTTTTTTAGCGCAGGTAACCAAGCTGCATATTCATCGATTCCAAATCATTTATACTTTTTCAGGATGCCAATACACTACTTTTTTGCATTTTATCGATTTCGAATTTCAAATTTTTTTTTCGACCTACCCTAATGGAGATATTCAAAATAAATCTACTTTTTATTATTGGGAAATAATTTTTTTAAATCAGCATTTCAAAAAACAAGTATTATTAAGGATTGCAATGGATTCGAAAACTTCTTGATAAACTTAATTTAATGAGTTAAAAATTATATAAAAAATTGCAGATGATTTCAAACGAATATTAAAAGTATATCAATAATATATTTTGAAGAATGCCACAGTAGATTTGAGAATAATTCAGAAGATTTGAAGGAAATCAAAAAGGATTTATAAGAAAATTTACTGAAAAGATGCAATGACTATGCGTACCAATATTTCGGAAGAAACAGCAACCAACCCAAATTCTTTTAATATTTCGAATATATTTAAGTTAATTCAGAACTATTTCCAAAGATTTTAAAGTATTTCAGAAGATTTAACGAATTTTAACCAATACTTTTTTGTAAAATTAGAGTAATCATTGATATCTTAAAAGATTTTTGAGGATTCAACATGACTATTCTAGGATTTCAAAAGCTTCGAATAAATAATAAAGGATTACTTCGAAAAAATAATTTTTGAAGAACAAGAAAAAATTTAACTTAGCCTAGATTTGAACCGGGAACACCACCTTTTTACAGGAAATACTATAAGTATTTCTTCACTGCGACAAATGTATGATTTTTGATCAACGTAGATTTGGTCTAATTTATTTTTGGCCGATTTTATGACCATTTAAAAATTTTAACGTCCGAGTTTTTGAATTTTTAATTAATACGAATTTCGATGTTAAAACGATTACTTCGCACAAATAAATTTGGAAGAACAAGAAAAAATTGCATATTATTAATCCACATTGTTATTAAATTCTTAATAGTTTGAATTTACATTATTTAATCATTTTCAGAACAGCAAATTTTTAATTGCTATGGTAGGTAAAAAGAAAATCAGGTTTTTAAATAATACACGTCGGAAGCTGCAAGACATTCCATTTTGGGATGGAAAAAATATTAATTCAAAAAATATCGATTAAGTGAAATAATATTGTATACGAAAAGTAGATCCAGTTGAAATATAAAGTCGTTTAACAAGAAGAGACCGTCAATTGTGAATTTTAGTTCCGGCTCATAAATTTTTAAATAAAACCTGAGTATTAATTTGCCAAAGCGCTTATGTGTGCTTTTTCGCCGTTTTCGAGAAAGTCGATTTTGGAATATTCGCCACAGGTCATTATAGACTTTGGAAAAAAAAACTTTCGAACGGCCGGTAGCTCAGGCAGTAGAGCTTCGGATTTATAACCGGAAGGTCGAATTTTCCCGAATTTTCGGGATTTCTAGTCCATTGCCTTTTCCAACTCTCCCCATTTTTCGGGACGACTGGACACAGCCTTTTGATTAATAAAAAAGAAAATTAATAAAAAATAAAGTACAGGAAGAGAGAATCGAACACGCAACCTCCCGGCTAGTAAGCCGAAGCGCTACTGCCTAAGCTGCCGAACGTTCAGATTTTTTGTTTTTGCCAAATTCTGTATAGTTTGTTGCAAATATTTGAAAATCGATTTTCTCGAAAAGGGCACAAAAAGCGCACATTACTGTTTTCACAACCTAATACGCAGGTAATGAGCTTTCATTAAAAGAATTATGAACTAATTTTGGAAAAAAATCGTCAACCAAATTATTTCAACTACATGAACTAAATCAATTATTTTATAAATAAAAGGATAAATCAGCTTACTTTGAAGGTAAATCTGTTTGTACAGCATATTCGAGCGCAGTACGAGATCCCAAAAAAGCATAAGGCCAGAAATAAGCACGACTTGCATTTCTTACTCCATCTCCAATACTTTGAACGTATTCAAGCTTATTAAATAATTGTGTTGCTATTGGATCATCCATGGTAGTGTGATTAAACCATACTTCCCACCCATCATGATCTGAAATACTAAAAGATAATTAGATTTTCTGATTGAATTAGTTTCTTTGCAGCATTAAAACCAAATTTAAAAAAAAAATGTTCAAGACGTTTCTCACCAGTGGACAAGTCGATTGAACATTTTCAAATTTTAATTTTTTTTGTGTGGAAAATTTTTTTTTTCTTTTTTTTTAGTAAATTTCGTGGAAGTAAATAACCTTAGATGGAAAAAAGTAAAAACAACATTTTTTCGTCGAAATATAATATTTCAAAAAATGAAAAAAAATGGAATTTTGTTAATTTGCGTCTAAAGATACCAAAAAATGTTTTTTTTGTTTTGTTGTTTCATCCTTTGACGTATTTTTAAATAAACTAAGGAAATTCGAACATGATTTTACCTCTCGAAAAAACAAAAGTTTTGTTCTATTTTTACGGATCCTGAAGCATGAGCCATTTTTACACAAGATCCGTAAAAATCCGTCTACACAGGATCCGTCAAAAATAGAAAAATTACTTTTTCAATTTTTTGTTGGGTTGAGTTTATAGAAGCCAATAAAAGACAGTAAAAGACGGTAAAAGACATTAGACAGAAAAAAAGCATGAACAAATTTTTTCGTCGAAATATAATATTTAAAAAAATGAGAAAATATGCACTTTTGTTAATTGGTACCTAAATTTGCAAAAAAAAAAATTTTATTATTTCATTTTTTCATGCTTTTTTTTAATAAACTAAAGAAGCACGAACATATTTTCAAGTTTAAAACAAAAAACGAGTTCTATTTTTTACGAATCTTGTATAAAAATGGCTCATATTTCAGGATCCGTGAAAAACAGAAAAAATGTTGTTCGAAACTTCAAAATATGTTCACGTTTCTTTAGTTTATTAAAAAAGGTATTAAAAAATGAAATGATAAGTTTTTTGGCAATTTCAGACACAAGATAACAAAATTGCATTTTTCGTCGTTTTTTGATATTATATTTCTGCAAAAAAAATGTTTTCTTGCTAGTCCGTCTGAGGTTATTTACTTCCATAAACTATACCCAACCAAAAAGTTTAAGAACACAATTATTTCCAAGCACAAAAAATTTTAAAAATTGAAAATTTGAAAATTTCCAATAGACTTGCCCAATGGTGAGAAACTTTTTGAATTTTTGTTCATTTGTTTGTGATGCCACAAAAAAACTTTTCAGTGGTATTTAATTTTTTTGTTTTTTCGGGCCACCCTATTAACGAGTCCGAAAATTCTATTATTCATATCTTCACTTCAACTTTGTGGTATTCAAAAAATTGCGTGGAAATAAAAAACTTCTTTTTATAATACATTTTTGCCAATTTTAAAGATTTTAAATATTGAATGGTTCGTAGTTTGCATTTTATTCAACTTAAACCACTTTTAAATCTAATTTTGTATAAGTATAGACTTCTTTTTAATGTCAATTTACGCATTCCATTATAAAGGTTTTTTTTAAACATGGATTGTCACGCTTTTTCAATGTTTCATATTTATTACAATAGTTCTCAGTTTTTATTTATCGAACAACCCAGGACGTTTTCAATTGTTATTTGTATCGAATTTTGATTTTTTAAATAGGAATTACTTTTATATAAAATTTGATTCTACTTGGATGGTTTCAAATTTAGCTTACAACATTCTTTGAAAAGCTTCGGAATTTGTATTCACCAAATATTAAAAAAAAATAGATAGCAACTATATCTGAGTGCCTCAAATGTTTCTTCCGTTCTGCTTTCTACATTTTGAAACTGTGATTGTTTTCAGGTTTTAATCATTTCTTCATTGCTAGTCTAAGTGTGTAATAATTTGGATGCATTAGAATTGTTTTTAAATTTTCAATCAGGTACAAACTATTCATTCAAATTTGAACGCAGACGTATTTTAAATTTTGAAAATTAATTTTTCCAAAAATAAATATCTTTATGAGACAAACTTAAAGTTTACGAGGTAAGTAAGATCAAGATCGTGCAATAAAAAATGTGTTTCATCAAAGTCCTACAAAAATAATTATTTCATAACATTTTTACCTAAAGTTCCAATTCGATATCTGTAGGTTGAGAACTGACTAGCACTCTCCAATAAAGGGGGATAAACTGGCAGAGTAATAAAGGCAATGATAGAACCTGTGTAACTGGCTGTTATAATTATCGTAAAGACCCAGTAAATACCTGAAATTATAAGGTGTAAATTTCAAGCTATGAAAATAAATCTGTCAACACTCTTACATTAATATAGAGTAGACACATACATATAAATAAAAAAATTCAGATTGTTACCGAATACCTGATTAGTTGCGACACTGCGTGAATATGACTTTTAGTGGCTATTTTCAGTTCGTTCTTTTGAATTTTCTGAACTTTTGTCAATAAAAATTTCCAACTGAGTTTTTTATTCTAAAAATTTATTTCTTGAAGACAATATTTGAATTTTAAATGATTCTTTAGTAATAAAGGCAACCATTCTGTTTTTAACTTTTGGCACGCATGTTTAAAAAATGACAAAAGGGTTCTATTCATAGCTTCTTGAACATATTAAATGAAGTATCTATTTATCTATTAAAAATTTCAAGTTTCCAAAAATGTAACTTTATTTCAACATGAAATTTATTTCTAATTGTTTCTAAACATTATTTACAAAAACGACTATTTTAATTGTAAATGTTTTTGTAATATCGGGAAATAATTAGGTTCTTAACATTTTTCTACCTCACTATAATTTGTAAACTTTTCCACAGTTTTAAAAGAGATGAGAAAGATGAAATTATAGACAAAAAGTTATAATATATTCATTTACGAAGTGTTCTCGTATATGACGTCCGTAGTGGCAAAACAAACAATTGTTGGTACCGGTAACAAAAAATTACCGGTAGCCACAATAAAATTTCTGGGAAAATTTAAACTGATTTTTTATTTTAAAAAGTAAATTTTAGAAGAAAATTGAAAAAGATACCATAAATTTTCAAATGATTTCCTAAAATTTTGAAAAAAATGTACAAGATTTGAAATTTTTCAAAATTACAAAAGTTTAGAAAAATATTCGTTTTAGTTTAAGAGATATTTAGAAGGCATGAAAAGATTCAAAAGTAATTTTCAACTTGAAAGGATTTCGAAAAATTCAAAACAAAATGTAGATTTTTGAAGATTTCAAAATAAAATATCGAACCTATTTAAGAATTTTGAAAGGTTTCAAGATAATAAAAGAAATTCCACAAGATTTCTGGGAAAATTTGAAATGATCTTATATTTAAAAAAAAAATAATTTCAAGAGAATATTTAAAAAAATTAACATTTCAAAAGATTTCCAAAATTGTCAAAAAATAATGTGGAAGAATTAAAAAAAAATTTATTTCGCAGAATAAAAAAAAATGTAGAAAAAATTTGAGTCATTGTAAAATATATTTATAATCTTTAGCAATTCTGAAGAAAAATCTAAAATTTGAAAAGATTTCAAGGATTTTTTTAACAAAATGTAAATTTTTAAATATTTTTTTCTTCCTTGACTGAAAATTCTTTTTGGTTGAAATTTAAATTATTTTGTTGAAAAATGAACTTTTTTGTTGAAATTTTAATTTAACGTATCAGAAATCTTGAAAAATGTTTTTCAATTCTCTCAAGAATATAAGAAATATTACATTTATATAACCTTTAAAAGAGAAATAGGAAAAAAAAATTTTAAATAAAGAGTTATTAAAAATTTGTACCCTGTATTAAAAATTATTTTTCCCTTCAAATCATAAAAATACAGGCACGCGATTAATTATGTTAGTTTAATTTTAAGGGTAAACATCAAAACGTTGGAATTATTCAATTAGAATGTTTTTTGGTCAAAATATTTCAGAACAAAATAAAACATTTTTTTCTATTCAAGTTAATCACAATAAGTACAAAAATAATGATGAGCCAGATGAAAACCTGTGCCCTAATTAAAAATTTCAATTTATTTGAAATCTTATGATGAATATTTAATTTAAGTCACTAAAAATATTTTCTCATGTCACATTAATAATTAAATCTGCTTTCAAAGCCTTCATATAGGTACATTTAGATTGATTTTTGTTTTTAGTTCCAATATGTATATTTAATTAATCAAGTTACTTTCAGATTATTCAAAATTATTTTTAAATCAAAAAATAATGTGAATATCGATTATTTTCCTTCTTACAACTAATTTCACTCGCAATGAAAATAAATTCTGTGTTACCGGATGAAAATATTATTATCCACAAAATTGTATTATTTTAAATTATATTTTTGCGTGGGAATAACCTAACAATCAAATATTTGGCAGGTAAGAATTTCATGTTTTTATTAATATTTTCTTCCTAAGCTCACCTTTATAATATGTTTCTTCTAATAATTAACCCGTATTACCGATTGACAACGAATTGTTCTACAATCTTTTTCGGGCTTCTAAATTGGGTATTCTATTCAAATAAATACACTTTTAATGTAATTAATTTTTTATATAAAAGTATATTTAATAATCTTCATTTATTATTATTCAATTTAAATGTGGAAATCGAATTAATGAAAAATTGGTTTGTTACCGGATGACATAAAACTCAAAAAGTGATCATAACTCTGAAACTATAATTGGAAACGAGAAAAAGCTTTATTTTGTAATTCTGAAATTTCTTCGGAAAAAGTACGTTTATTTAACAATTAGATCAAAAGCTTTTTTTAAGATATAATGCCATAATTTTGAAAAAAGGTAGTCACGGATACGTTACCGGTTGTCATTTACTCACATTTAATCGAATTTCTTTTGATACCTAGTCAGCTAAAAATAATTGGGATATACGGTATTGTGGAAAAAATACTAGGCCTAATAAAACTCTTTAATTAAACAATTGTTGCTCTAAACCCACTCTTTAATACTCCAGGGTCATGATACTGTCAACTCTTTGATTTTCACATAAACTGAATGTAGCATTCCTCATGATAATAAAGTGATCCAAAAATAGCAATAAAAAATGACTGCGGCCATTTAGCTCTGACAACTGCTACATATTTTAATGAATAGGATTCGAGATTAGTGTGAGAGCTATATAGTAGATAGTAGCGTTTTACGATCATTGATGTCGTTTTGATCGTTTAGCGGCATAAAAGCAGGGATATAAACGGACGAATCCATTAATTTTGCAACAACGACTTTCACGCTATACCCACCGATGAGAATTGACGTCGAGTTTTTCCCTAGGCCGCTACTCAACAATGGACTTTTCACTGAAAACGAGTTAGTGAACGTGCTAAACACGAACCAGAACATATGGTTTAATCTCCCTGGGCGCTTAATCAACGACGCTAGAGAGTAATGACTATGCAGTGTCATTGGGATAATGGCAATAAAATAAACAGCAAACAGAAGTAGCCAAACTGATTCCTGAAATGGTCCCATTACAGCCTTATATCTGGAAAAGGGTAAAAAATTAATTAATCCTGTCTAGTTTGAACAGAAAAATGCAAATTCTATTCGCTTGATTTATTATTGGTGTTTAGTAGACATCTGAACGTGTTATGTTACATATTTGTTATTTTGTCTGGCGATTACTGAATATGCATAAACTGGATACTAAATGCTTGTTCCAATAAAACATGGTTACGTTAATGGGGCACTCAAGTGCTTTATTGCTCCATCTGTTCAATAATTTCACCTATGGTCTACATAAATGTGCGTATGTACATAAAATAAAACACGTTTAAGGAGAGTTCTATGAGTATCGGATAATATTTCACTTTCTTGGGGATAACAGCATATTCAGTCAGAGAAAAAGATTTCTTGAAACAAAATCATGGTCTTCTTGCTTGTTTTGTTTTGAACCACATGAATATATTTTTTACATAAACAGAATTATTTGGCTGCAAGATTAGGTGAAGCTAATCGCATAAGGATAATTTTTGCTGCGAAAAGATCAAGTGAAAATCTTCTTAACCTTACATTTAAGAGGCAATTCCATTTACGTCAAGAAACATCCTTTTGTCACAAGAGGACATTTTCTCTGCGTGTTATAGGAAATTGTAATTAGAAATTATGTGCAGATTTTTATTATGAAGACATCTTAGATTTAATGATAATTAGCAGTGTTTGAAAGTAAGGCGTTATACGCGAAAAGTGAATTTTTTAGCAGAAGTAACAATATTTTAAGTATATCTGTTTTTAAAACTAGTTTTCTTTAAATAAATATCTGGAATTCATCAGTTTTAAGATATTGAAGTTTAGTACACTTGTATGGAGATTTCCGATTTATTGATTCTTATCAATTGTTTCAGGCCGATTTTATAAGAAATCACCATAGTGATGTCACGGAATTGTTCCGGGCTCAAATATATTGTTTTCCTAGGTAAAATATGTGATTCTTATCTTTTTTTTTAACCAAGAAATTTTTTTTATGAACTTACAGCTAGTTGAATATTTATGTGAATTATGAAAAAATTAACGAAAATTTTATTTACAGAGTTTTATCTTGGGAATAAATTGGCATAAATTGATTTTCATTGCAACAGCTTATTGCCCAATCTACACTCTTTCAAATTCTTCGATGAAACTTTAAAATTTATGAAAATTAGAAAAAATGGTGCGACATTTTCCAAAAATTAAGAAACTGAATTTTTTCAAATTTTTTTTTGATTTTATTAGATTCATAGTAATACGAGGAAGATTTCTTGCTAGTTTTATCCTTCATATAGTTAAAAAACTTATTTTTTACTATATAAGGTGAATTTCTCAAAATGTCAATTCTTTGTTTAAACATTCATAGTCTTATGTCTTAAACAAGCTAGAATGATTTATATTTCAAAAATTCAGAAATATCAGATCTTTTGGATTTGAAATAAAAAAATTGATAAAATTATGCTTTTGGTGTTCTGCTTTGATTAATTTTAATTCTTACTTTATTCAGTAACAGCGAAAATGATAATTTCATCCATTTTAATTTTCTACAGTAAGTTCATATGAACGTTCCCTGCATCTTAAATTTACGAAATTTGTAACAGAAAAGTTGCTAAAAATGAAAATCTGCTACCGGAAATTTTATTAACGAAATTGAAACATTCCGAAAGGGGGAGTTCAAAAAATACGTAATGCTCTTATTTCACCATTTTTTGCCCCCCCCCCCCATAAATAACGCTTTTTCTATAGTAGGTGTATGAAGCTTTAGGATTTGCGTAACACGCAAGGTGACCACCCGCCCCCAAGGCGTTACGTTTTTGTTTGCGGCCTCAAAGTAAAAGTTGACGAAACCAGAAAAATTCAGAAATGCCAAATTGACGAAATTATTTAATTCCAAATAACCGAATTATATATATTTAATATGTTTATGAGTTAAGATATTTTATTTTGAAGATGTACGTGAACGGTTATTAAATTCTGAAGAGCTCTTTTAAATTTAAATTATGCAGGATGCACGATATAAAATAAAATATTATTCTAACAGATGAAAAATATTGAAGTTAAATTGGGAAGGGGGGGGGGAGATTTGAAATTTTGATCATTAAAAAGGACTCCGCACCAAATGTACAGAAAAAAGCCTTATGATAAAAAATACTAAAAAAAATTTTTTCTTGTATTTTTGAACCTGCAAACTAAAAATTCGAAAGAAAAATGTCAGAAAGATGGACAGTTTTTAGACAAACACTTGTCCAAAGTTTCGATTTTTACATGTATTTTAATGGAAAAATGCTTATTTTAGCAAAATGTTTTTTTTCCTCAAAAACGCTATGATAGATTTGACTAAAACTTTTATATTTTGAAGATCAGGCGTACCGAATCAAAAGATTCATACCCACGAACTAAAAAGAATAACGATTCTTTGGGTATACAGCATGTTTTTGGGGGTGTTTTTGTACCCTAAACATCCAAGTAACATATGTAAATCATCATTTCTCAGTAACTAAAATCAATAGAGATTTTTATTTAACTGCTGCGGTATGAAACGACTTTCCAATAAGTGGAGTAACCGTACATAGCAAGAATATGTTTTGACCTACTTTTAGGGGATGTTTTACCATCCCTTAAACAATGAGTCTGAAGTTCCTAACGCATTAATCAATAATGAAAAATAATTTTATTTTTAAATGCATGAAAGCTGCTATTTTATGACAGAAAATAGTCGCGTACAACCCTAAAAACTTCCTAGAGCACTTTCAACCCCTCTTCAGATATAAAACTCACCCAAGCTACCCCTAAATATTTTTTAAATTCAACAAAGCCAACCTAATTCAAAAATCCGCCCAGTTTTTGCTGGTAATAGTTTCAATTGATGCCAATTAACAATTTCCCTAATACTACAGGTTTGCAGAGGTTGGTGCAAGTTCGTGTTTATGAATATTTGAATTTCCCACATAAAAGTACTGTTGCAACTTATTGGTACAGTTTCGTACAAGTTACAACAGGTTTTCTCAGGTTGGTACTAGTCCGAGTTTATGAATATTTGAATTTCCCATGTAAAAATATTTTTATAAGTTATTGGTAAAGGTTAGAACAATATTAAAACTTTTTCGTGTAAAAATAGTCTTACAACTTAATCGTACAGGTTGAAACCAGTTAAAGCAGTTTTGTACAGGTTGGTACCAGTTACTATTATTTATTTTCTTACATATTATGAGTGTATTTATATTTCAATTATTACTACCGTTAATATCGCTTTAATATAAGTGCACTTGACTTATAGTTTTTGTTATCAATTTTAACGTTTTTGGAAAAGTACGGTGTGAATTATCTTTGGTTAAAACATTTTTTTGCCCATTTGGCATCAACTGAAAAAATTTTCAGAAAAATCCTGGTGTACTTTGAAATTAGGGTGATTGTATTGAATTTTAAAAATATTTAGGGGTTGCTGGGGTGAGTTCTATATGTGCTGAGGGATTGAGACACTTTTTTGTCCCTTTGGCATCAACTGAAAACATTATCAGAAAAACCTGGCGTATTTTTGAATTAGGGTGATTTTATTGAACTTTTAAAATATTCGGGGGTGGCTGGGGTGAGTTCTACATGTGCTGAAGGGTTGAGACTTTGTGTGTGCCCCTTTGTCATCAATTGAAGTTATTATCAGCAAAAACTGGGTGGATTTTTGAATTAGGTTGGTTTTGTTGAATTTAAAAAATATTTAGGGGTAGCTTGGGTGAGTTTCATATCTGATGAGGGGTTGAAAGTGCATTAAGAAGTTTTGAGGGTTGTACGCGACTATTTTCTGTCATAAAATAGCAGCTTTCATGTATTTAAAAATAAAATTATTTTTCATTATTGATTAATGCGTTAGGAATTTCAGATTCATTGTTTAAGAGATGGTAAAACATCCCCTAAAATTAGGTAAAAACATATTCTTGCTATGTACGCTTACTCCACTTATTGGAAAGTCGTTTCATACCGTAGCAGTTGAATAAAAATCTCTATTGATTTTAGTTACTAAGAAACGATGATTTACATATGTTACTTGGATGTTTAGGGTACAAAAACACCCCCAAAAACATGCTGTATACCCAAAGAATGGTTATTCTTTCTAGTTAGTGGGTATGAATCTTTTGATTCGGTACGCCTGATCGTCAAAACATAAAAGTTTTAGTCAAATCTATCATAGCGTTTTTGAGGAAAAAAAACATTTTGCTAAAATAAGCATTTTTCCATTAAAATACATGTAAAAATCGAAACTTTCGACAAGTGTTTTTCTAAAAACTGTCCATCTTTCTGACATTTTTCTTTCGAATTTTTAGTTTGCAGGTTCGAAAATACAAGAAAACATTTTTTTTAGAATTTTTTATCATAAGGCTTTTTTCTGTACATTTGGTGCGGGGTCCTTTCTTAAATTTACTAATTTCGTGAAGTGAACATTTCGAATTTTGAAATTTCTAGTTTCAAAATTTCGGAAATTTTAATTCCGTTACTAAAGATTTTAGGTACTTTTATTTTTTCCGTAATTTGAAATTTCAAAAATTTCATTTCTCGGAAATTAACTAGTTTTGTAATTATATTTTCGGTATTTTTAAAATTAGGGATTTTCGTTTTCTGAAACTGTTTCGTAAGATTGAAACATACATTTCTAATACATGATTTCAGCTTCTTTAAGGCATAAAACGAAGAATGTTTAAAAAAAAAGAATTGATTTTTTTAAAAATTGATTTTATAATTTGAAAGAAATAAGTTGTTTTATATTAAGGAATAGTTTAGAGAGGGCGAAAATCACAGGATAACTTCCTCATATTACTGTGAACCTTGAAAAATTAAAGAAAAAAAAGTTAGAAAATTAAATTAAATTATGTCAGTTTGTTCGCAAGATATAACTTTTTAAAGAAATTTTCCGTTAATTTTGCAACAATTCGCCTAAATATCCAAGTAGCATGAAAGAAATTTATTCGTAAACAACAAAAGATACAGATCTCATATTTTACCCAGGAAAACCATATATTACAGCCCATAACAATTCCAAGACATTACCATCAGGGTCAGACATCCTGTACTTAAAGTTTTGGATAAAAATGGATAAAATATTAATCAGACCTTCTTTAAATTAAAAACTAACGGTAACGCGTTATTTTCCAGAAGTAGAGTATTAAATTCTGATGATTATCGGCTTAAAATAATACATAAATTAATTGAAAAAAAATTAAACCAAAGATGTCTAAATGATTTGAATAATTTTTAAGAAGTTATGAAATATTACTTGGGCAAAGCGGTGGATGTCAGAGATATGAAAGATGCACAATCTTCCACGTGAGCGAATGGAGCATCAAAATGCGATAGGAGATCTGCTGTTTGATAAATTCCACCCACCGCAGCAGGGGCATCAGCTTTAGAAATGTCGTTTGTTACAGCCTCAGTTTCACTGCAACGAACATTTTCTGGCATAAAGCAAATAAAAACAATCATCTTAGTTCATTCAAAAATTGTGGGTCATTGAACCATTCTGCAAAATGTGAAATACAATTTTTAAATTCCTTTGGAATATCTGTGGAAGGACAGAAATATAATTTAAATGAAGATTCGCGGTAGTAAGGTAGATGTCCCAGTAATCGGGACGGGCCCAGTAATCGTGAGTTTTGAGGTGTAAACGCCAGAAGTAAGTATTTTCCGCATAAAAATACAATCCTAAAATATTTTGAAGTAAGTTTCAACAGTGCTTGTTGTGGAAACCAAATTATTTTTTTCTATACAAATAGTGCACATGGGTGAAAAAATTAATTTGTATTGCCGGTGGCGATGAATCACGAAACGAGGAAAATAGCTTAACATTCAGGTTAGGAAAGCCATTTCTTTGTTTAAGCTTTTATTATGTCAAGAAATTACTTGATTGGGAAGAAAATTATTTTTTTGTAATAAAAAATCATTTTTGTTTCATACAATTAAGTAAAATCTTCATTTAGTACCTTCTCGTTCGAGAAATATCGGTCACGATTATAGGGACGTTTCAAAAGCATGTAAAAATTTTATTTCCATATTTCGTTACAAATAATAATTTAATTAATTTCAAAAAGGCGTGAAATGAAATCGGAGAACTGACTTGTTACTGTGAGCAGTAATCGTAACATAAATTTGTGCTTAAAACTGAAAAAAGGTGATGTAAAATATTGGCATGAGTTTAGTGATTTCATTATCCATTTTTTAGTTCATAATCATTTTTCAGTGAAGTTAATATTTATTGAGTAGTTTTTCATTAGCCAACATTAATCTATACTGCATAATATAAAGAAAAATGTGTAATAGATATATATATATCGCATTTTATAATAATATAATAATAATTATTATAATTAATTATTATATAATTATAATTATTGATAGTTTTAATATTTTGACAACGTAAACAGAACATAACCTCCAAATACACATGATTTTGTTAGTCACTGCAGTTTATCAAATTTCGTCATTGTGTTTATAATTTATGTTGAAAAAAAGTTAATTATACAAATTACCAGTGTGTACATTTTTGTATCCAAAAATACACTTGAAATACACCTCCAAATCGCTAAAAACTGATTTCAAGAAAACTTAACCTTTTTCACGAAGACTGGGACAACGACTCACGATTACTAGTACATGGCAGATTTGGAAATCATGATAACTGGGACATCGGTGCTTTTTGACTTTTAATTGTTTATGAATAAAAAGTAATATCAAATATAATGTAAAGACAATTATTATAATATTCTAGGATGTTTAATGCTTCAATCAGTACCAATCATTTTCTAAATGATCCTTCCAAAACAATTTTCTAAATATTTGAAGTCAATGAGATCTCTTACGGTCACGATTACTGGGACGTTTACCTTAAATCGCTGCCAAGTAAAAAGAACGGGAATATCTTTTCTCGACAGAATGCTAGTTATCGTACATGTATTAGATATCTCAATCAATTGTTTTCTATATTTGGTACACTGCATTTCGTAGAGTCAGAAAAAGCCAAAAATGTATAATTTGTAGTAATTAGACACACCTACAGCCTATGCTATTCGACCAATTGGCATACCAATTTTTAAATAAATCTGTTGGCTGGAATTCTTTATCTGTTTTTCAGGAATTTTTGATTCATTGATTGTTTTTCGAGATTCAGTACTTCAAAAAAAATCTCGACTTTTTACTAATTAGACACACCTACAGCCTACACTATTGAATCAAATAGTATACAAAATTCAACATACGTCTTTTGGATGGAATTCTTTTCACATGAATTTTTGATTCGTTGATTATTTTTCGAGTTTTAGTACTTTTTATGAAGAAAAATCCATTTTTTAGTAATTAGAAACATCTATAGCCTACACTATTCAACCGAATGGTACACAAATTTTAAGATAAGTCCGTTGGATGAAATTCTTTATCCGTTCTTCAGACATTTTTGATCAGTTAATTATTTTTCGATTTTTAATCCTTTTAATGAAAAAATTCATGTTTTTGTAATTAGACACGTCTTTACTATACACTATTCAAACGATTGGAACACAAATTTTAAAACAAGTCGGTTGGATAAAATTCTTTATTCAATTTTCAGGAAGTTTCAATTCGTTGATTATTTTTCAAATTTAGTACTTTTTATGAAAAAAATCCATTTTTTAGTAATGAGACACAACTACGGCTTACACTATTGAATTGACTAGTACACAAATTTCAAGATAAGTTCGCTGAATGAAATTCTTTATCTGTTTACGGGAAATTTTGATTCGTTTATTATTTTTCGAGTTTCAGTACTTTTTATGAAGAAAAATAACTTTTTTAGTAATAAATCGTGCCTACAGTCTACATTATTTAACAGATTTTAAAACAAATTTCAAAATAAGTGGGTATAAATCTCACTGACAGATTGTTTTCTATTTTCAATCTAATTAAGGGCTTCTGGAATCTGGAACATCTCCATAGGGAACAAGAGCATGATGCAGTAAATATTTTTAAATCTTCTTTCTTGCTCTTTCTATTTCCTTTATATGAAAAATTAACAAATTTTCACCTGGATTACCAATGATATTTTTAATTATATGTAATATAAACATTAATACGAATTGCATACGTTATATTGTGTTGAGTATTAATTATTTCTCTTGCTTAAAAAAAAAAATTTATTAACAAAGATGTGAAATCGCACTAAAAATATCTGCGATTCCAAAAATTCCGTCAAGCAAAAAGTTATACGTACAATCAACCTAGTTTATGAAATCAAAATTTGCCAAGTAATTCAAAAAGATATATAAATTTTTCAATTCATTAAATTGAAAAAATTACAGAAACTTTGAGAATTGATTGAAAGGGAAAAAAAGAAATCTTGGCGAGATTATTATGAAACTAAAATTCGACAAGATCTTCTTCTTTCCTTTTTAATAGATTCTCAAAGTTTCTGTAATTTTTTCAATTCGGTAAATTTAAAATTTTGGATATTTTTCAGAATTTCTTTTCGCATCGTAGATGGTTGAGGTGATTTTTTTTTCATCATTTTTTTTTTCAATTTATTTACAGTCTATACAATTTTGATATACTAAATAGGTTCGATTGTTAGATAAACTATACAAATATACATCAATGTTAGAATGGCTTCTAAAAGAATATTCACAATTGCAGGGGCAAAAAGGTATTACATTTGTATTTTTGTTTTCAATATCTCATTTTATTTTTTAAAAATACTTTTAGTCGGTAAAGGATTTGAAAAATGGTCTTCTAAACCACAATCTTAAGGAAATTTACCTGTACATTGAAGACAGAGGATCTCGAAATTCCGGAATGAAATGTAGATTACTACCCAACAATCGTAAAACTTTAATGTCGATTCCATCCCATGCTGTATTATCAGTTCCCGGAATTTTTCTGAAAAATATGTATAAACGAATATGCAAATTTTAGCAAATAAATTATTTTTATTTCTCAAAATTTTTCGCGTATAAATAACATTGTGAGAAAATAGAAAAATAAAAGAGGGCACTCCAGACAGCATAAATAACACTATAAAGTTTTATAATGACAATAAACTCTGTAAACTTTCCTTTTTAAGCTATGGCGAAACAATATTCATAAATGATTAAAATTGATTACCTTCGCATTGTGAAGGGAGGTTTGTGTGCCGTCGAAACAAGTAAACGATGACCTTTGAATCCTTTGCTCAACTTCTCTGGAAACAAATTATTTTGCGGTTGGGTCAGGGAATTAGATATCCAAGATGTTAACAAAATTGGTTCACTTGCGCCACTTCCATCAGCATAAAGTTTATGTGTATAGAGGAAATAAGAGTCCACCTGAAAATATCAAACAAGAAACAAAAAAATAGGAGGGTAATTGAAAAATAGTCTGTCCACATAATAAATTTTTATATAATACATACAAAAACCATCAACAATCATTTAAACGAACCAAATTTTTTTAATTTATTTAGAATAAACGGAAAAAATATATGTAATACTGTATATCTTTATAAATTCTTCAATAAAGGAATTGGAAAAATATGTGTTACATTAAAAAATAATTTGTGATAATATTTCCTAAGATTAATTATAAATACGAAGATAGAGTGCCTCATGAAATATTTTTTTAGATTTTCCAAAACCTTGACTCAAAAATTTCTTTCCTTTGGCGAGCAAATGATCCCCTAATTTTGCCAGATTCAAAACAAAAATATTTGGAGGTCGCTATGTAGATTTTTATGCCGAATATTCGACTTTTTAAAGTTTTTAAAGTTTCATCTCTACTATTTTAGCTATCCCCTCTTGTACAGTTCAGAAAATTCTTTATAAGGGTGCCACGTGACCCTTAAATTTTGTTTACTGTGAAAAAAAAATTTTAAGGTTGGTATTAACACCCTAAAATTGGAGATGTTATGATAAAGATGAGATAAAGAAGTCAAATTCATCCCTAAAAAATATTTTTAAATCATGAAACTTTCAGAAAATACTACTTATTTTATTAAAACAATTTCTGCTTTTGGAAAAAAATAAGGAACACTTAGCATACAATTAAAGAATAATTGTTTCAAAAGATTTAAAAATCGATAAATTCTTGTAAAAGGAGAGTTTGTGATATCTTATTTTTTATATGTAATCAGAAAAAATAGATTTTCGATCTAACAATTAACATATAACGAAGTTTTATATATATATATATATTAGGGCGTATCGAAAAAAAAGTTGTTTGCGCGAAGTTCTAATAGCAATGAAAACTTTCTTTTGGGAGTCAAAAACACTCCCCTAAAGTTTCATAAAAAAAAATTCCTTCTGTCTCCGCATCGTTAAGAAGAATGTATTTTCAATATGTTACACCAATGATATATGCAGAATGTCGATATTAAAATCATTTTTATTGATTTTGGATTACAAGAAAATATCTAAAAGTAATATATTGCTCTTTATTTCACAACAAAATTAATTTTCGGTGTCTAAATAAGGTAAACATGTTTTCAAATGTATATATTATGGTTGCAACATACTGTAAATACATTCTGATTAACGTATATCACACATTATATGGTCAAATAGTCGAGAAATTTACCATGAATCTAAGAAAATAGCGAAAAAGTCGACTTTTTTCGATTTTTTGAAACGTCAAAGTCAATTAGGGAGGGTAACAAATATTTTAATGGAATTATCGCTATACAGGTGTAAATCGACTTGCTTTGAACTATTTTTATTGATAATTTAAATCTCAAAGAAAAATTTTTTGCTGTTCAAATTTGAAGAAGTGCTTCGTTTTTTGTGATTTTTAGCTATATCTACGATGCGGAGACAGAAGGAATTTTTTTTTTTCAATGAAACTTTAGGGGAGTGTTTTTGACTTCCAAAAGAAAGTTTTCATTGCTCCTAAAACTTCGCGCAAACAACTTTGTTTTTCGATACGCACTAATATATATATATATGATGATTATAATATATATTACCTTTTATTATTTAGCTTTTGATAAACAATTTACTAGAAATTTCGAAGAAAAGAAAATTGAAAAAGACGTCAGAAAATTCAAAATGATTTCCTAAAATTTTAAGCAAATAATGTAGAAGATTTTAAGGTAAACATTTTTCAATTTTGCATGATTAAAAAATTTTAGATAAAATTTAAGTAAGTTCAGAAGATATTTAGACGTTTTGAAAGGATTAAACAATAATTTTGAACTTCAGAATATTTCAAAAAATTTAAAACGTAGATTGTTGAAGATTTTGATCAAAATGTTTAGAAGCTTTTTAAGAATTTTGAAAGGTGTCAAGAGAAGAAAATTTTCTCAAGATTTCTGAGAAAATTTAGAATGATTCTTTATTTTTAGGAATTCATTTTAAGAGATTATTTAAAAAGATTTTAAAACATTTCTGAAAAATTCCAAAATTTTCAAAAAAGAATCTGGGAGATATTGAAGTTTTTTTTCAATTTTGAAAGATTTTATGAAAATTGTAGGAAAAACTCAAATTATTTTAAAAGACATTTAGAAGTTTTGACAAAATTTCAATAATAATTTAAACTTGTAAAAGTATTCAAAAAATTATAAATAAATATGTCAATTTTTGAAGACTTTGAAATAAAATTTTGAAGTTTTTCAAAGATTTTGAAAAGTTTTAACATGATAAAAAAATTTTCTTAAGATTCCTGGGAAAATTTTAAACGATTTTGCATGTTGAAAAATTAATTTAAAGAGATTATTAAAAAAGATTTTTAAAAAATTTCAAAAGGTTGGAGAAATTTTCAAAAAAGAATCTAAAAGGCTTGAAGGCAATTTTTTAACATTGAAAGACCTTCCAAATTTTATGAATAATTCGTTCAAGTTTGAAATATGTTTAGCAATTTTAGAAGTTTTCCTTAAATTTATTAAACTCCTATAAAATAAAAAACTTTCATACAATTTTGTCTAGAAACTTTTTGGACATATCTCAAATGTTTAGAAATCTTTTTGAATTATCTCAAGAATCCTAGACAAATTATATTTATATAAACCTAAAACAGAAGTAAACAAATAAACATGAGAAATAAATAGTTTTCCGAAAACTTTTTTTTGTATTAAATAGTATATTGTGTTACGACTCAGCAAACCGCGTCT
>CAKNYM010053407.1:362067-374630 GCA_932195095.1 Andricus curvator
AGGGGCGGAGCCCCCGTGGGGGGTTCGGGGGGCGAAGCCCCCCGTAAGGAAAAATACAACAATCATTTTGAATAACTATAACTAAAATTAAACATAACATTAAATGTTGCACGTGAGCTTCATACTAGTCTTATTATAGACATGTGCGGTTATGTTCATTTTAGTTTTAGTTAGTCAAATAAAATCTTTGCCATCGCGACACAATTGAACCGCTGGCGATCAAAAGGGGATACGCCCGAAACGCCGTCGTTTTAGTTGGCCCCTTGGTCATATTTTTTTTCAGGTCAAATTTTAATTTTTTAATAACATATTCCAATAGGAAATTTTATTGCGCGTATTTTTAGTCCCATAAATAAATGTGATAACTTTATTAGTTTTCGAAATAATCAAGAAAATGTTACTTTTTTCTGCAATCGCAAAATACGAATTTTTTGTGTTCAACTCGCCACAAGTTCTACAATAATAGGAATTTGGTAATAAAAATTTCAGAAAATATGCGCCATCATATAACGAAACTAACGTTATTTATAGAATTTCAATTAATTGTCACTAAAAATTTATAACGATTTTTATTATTCTCATTGCGTAAATTAGATATTGAAAGTTTCAAACGCTTCGGGAGTCGAACGAATTTTCAGAAAATTAAAATTAACGGTCACCTAAACATTTGTTAGGATTTAAGGAAGTTTTTTGGAAAATATCAGGCAATTATGTTTTATAGTTTTAAAGTCACAATTGATTTAAGATCTCTGCGCTGTCCCGTACGCGCGCTAGCTCGTCCTGCAATATCAACATCTGTATAACAGCGGACGATTGGAAGGTCAAGCCGGACACCAAAACAAAAAACCATATGTTTATTTTGATTTTTTCCTAAGGAACATAATGCACAGAAGCATTATTGTAGAATAGTGTTAGCATATAATATTCTGTTTAGGATAGTTTAAGTTTACTTAAAATAAAAAGAACCTAAATATGGGTCGAGGCAGAAAAAGAAATAGGTGTGAAGAAAAATTGGTTGAAGAATAAGAAAAAATGTTCCCGAAATAAGTTACTACTTAAAAGTATTAGAGAAAATTAAAAATTAACTTTTCTGATAATTTTAATATCCTATTATTATTTTTTATTTGATTTGTTAATAGTTTTTTCTAAAAAATCTTGTATTTTAAAATTAGTTCAAATAGTCTAATATAATCTTTTACATTGAATTCTACTATTGAAAATGTAAAAAGTTTTAAATATCAAATTATTACGAAATTAATGGAGGGCATTCAATGAATAGACGTTTCTTTCAATCAAAAAGTTTACAAAACTTATGTTATATTGTAGGGAAAGGAATATATTACTAAGTCTAAAACTATAAAGGACGGTGTAAAAGAAAAAGAAATCCCAGAGAGAATTTTCAAAAAAATGTTTAAAAAAGTTTCAAGGGCAAAATCCGCAAACCAAAAAAGTTTTAAATTAGTAAAGCTTTTGATTTACATTTTTCCCCCGACGGAAAAGTAGACGTTTATGATAATTATAAATTGGAGAAGGCAACTACTTTTTCCTTTATTACTAATCTTAAACTAAAAGATCTTCTAAAAAGTTGTCCACCTCGAATTGGTCTAAAAGCGGCTAAAATAACAGATTTGAAAAGTCTCTTTAATTATTTAAGTGCCCCTGGAAAAGAATTCTTTGAAAATTATTTTTCGCAATTTACTCAAAATAATTCTTCCGAAGACAACACTGAATAGAGTGACGAAAATGATTAAATTAGTTATAAAGAAATCGTACAAGTTATTATATAACCATTATATAAGTTTTAATTTTTATAATTTGTTATTAAAAAATAATAAACAAATTTAAATGATAATGTCTTCATTATTATTTTGGTGGCCGGCTTGACCTCCCAATCGCCCGCTGTTATACAGACGTTGATATTGCAGGACGAGCTAGCACGCGTACGGGACGGCGCTGAGATCTTAAATCAATTGTGGCTTTAAAACTATAAAACATAATGGCCTGATATTTTCCTAAAAACTTCCTTGAATCCTAACAAAAGTTCAGGTGACCGTTAATTTTAATTTTCTGAAAATTCGTTCGACTCCCGAAGCGTTTGAATCTTTCAATATCTAATTTAAGCCATGAGAAGAATAAAAATCGTTGTAAATTTTTAGTGACAATTTATTGGAATTCTATAAATACCGTTAGTTTTGTTATATGATGGTGCATATTTTCTGAAATTTTTATTACAAAATTCCTATTATTGTAGAACTTATGGCGAGTTGAACACAAAAAATTCGTATTTTGCGATTGCAGAAAAAAGTAACATTTTCTTGATTATTTCGAAAACTAATAAAGTTATCACATTTATTTATAGGACTAAAAATATGCGCAATAAAATTTCCTATTGGGATATGTTATTAAAAAGTTAAAATTTGACCTGAAAAAAATATGACCCAGGGGCCAACTAAAACGACGGCGTTTCGAGCGTATCCCCTTTTGATCGCCAGCGGTTCAATTGTTATCTATCGGTTAACGAAAGACTCGCGGACCCACGTGTTGCTGCGTGTTGCCAGCCGGCATGCTCTGTTCATTTGTATTGCACAGTCTACAAACATTTGTGATATGTACCACGCATGCGTCAGAAGAGAGAGCCAGGAGTGTCGCCGCTTTGGACCAAAAGCGCATGCGCGCACTCCGTAAAAGTATACTTTTACGGCCGTGGCCGGAAAAATACCCCCTCCGACAAACGAGAACTTCGCGTCCCACAAACGCGCACAGAAAGGTACGAAAACCGTCCGGTTTTGCATAAAATTATTTTCCCCTTAAAATTCTCATTATCCTTCGTCTTTTTTAGTTGAATATAAATGTTTTTGAATAAAAAGAAAATCTTTTTGGTTGAAATATCAACTATTATATTTTTTGTTCAAAATTCATCTATTTTGATTGAAAATACAACTATTTGGTTGAAAATTAAATTTTTTGTTGAAATTCGACATTTTTATTTTGTATTAACAATTAGTTTTGAAATCATATCAAAAAAACTACATACGCGCGCGATTAATGATGCTAGTAAATATTAAAAATAAGGAAAGACTTTTCTTTAACAACAATTTATAGATTTTTTAATTTCTAGAAAAAACTATTTTTTAATCTTAGGGCAAGAATTCCTTACATTTTTTTCAAAGAGCAAAGATTCTTGTCAGTAGGGACAATAATATTTCCTGAAAGTTTCATGATTTAAAAAAAAAATTAATTATGAATTTTACCTCTTAATCTCAAATTTATCACCAAATCACAGCTGTAAGAGTGTTAATACCTAACTTAAAATTTTTTTTCATAACGAACAAAATTTGAGGGTGATATAGCATCCTAATAAAGAATTTCCTGCATCGTACAAGATGGTATAGAAAATTGTAGAAGTGAAAATTGCAATCTTTAAAAAGTCGAGTCATTTTCAATGAACTGCAAAAGAATTTTCATCATTTTCTAACTGAAATGAAGAAATTTCCTATTCAAGATTTTAGAAGATCTAAAAAAAAAAAGATTTCATAAAGCACCTAAGTCTAGGCGCATCAAAAATATTTGTGCTACGTTCACAAAATATCGATGAAACTACACCCGGCCTGAAAATTAAAGTATTTTGTAATATACAATAACTGTAAAAAATTTCAGAAATTTTTCACGCGAAATAGTAGCAGAAATTAAAGTTTCAGTAATTGCTTCAAAACTGGAACGAAATTACGTTACGTTGTGAGTCTGGTATTCTAACTAAGTTATCGCAAATAGCCATTTCTAAATTTTCACCTTCAAAATTCTGTAAAAATTCCTTGTTACTGTCAAAATAAGTTTTTAACCTACAACAAAATGTTCATGAGTGAGTGAAAGAAATGCTTTTTGAAGAAAAAAAGATTACAAATCTTTTATAGCGGCTTTTAACAGAATTAGGGTGGAAAGGAACCAATTAAAAATAGTGATAACGTGATAACTGAAAGAATTTCATCTTCGAAATTTAGCCTCGAAAATTGACGTTTTTACTCTATGTACATACGTTTTCCTTAACCCTGAATTTCTCAAAATAAATCGTAGAATATTCAAGTTTTCAAATGTAACTTTTTCTAAATAATTAATCTCGAGCAACAAAGAAAACATTTCAATGTGAAAGAATAATATGAATAAAAATCTGTGTAAAAGGTCAACAGAAAACAGGGTCCTCCCATTCCATGTCGTGAAACCAAAAGTACTTACACCTGCTCTCCGACTTATGGCTTGAGTTAAGATTAAAAGATGGGCATAAAATCTTGACAACTGGCTCTTCAAGAAATCCCTGATGGTCCAGGATGTATCTGCAGTAATTAAAACTATCTTGCTCCTCGAATCAGGTTTCATTAAGTGTTTTATAGAATCAACTTTTTCCACAAAAATAATATAATTATAGATCTTGTCTTTTAAACGTGCCCTTGATTTTTCCGAGAATGTAACATCGAATCTCTCCTGGACAAAGGACGAGGAAAAGTTTTCCAAGAAACGCTTGAATTCAATTGGCTGATGTTTTTCAAAATTCGAGTCGTAAATTACAACGATAGGATGTTCTTCGAAGTAATTCTGTTTTATGTAAAGCAATAATTTCACGAGACTGGTGGTTTTAGCTTCAAGTTTTTCCAACTCCTCACTATTTTTCACTTGCATTAAGAATTGTGTCGAAAATGATTCCACGAATAAAAAGGGTACGATGATTGTGATTAGTTTCATGATTTCTTTTTGCTGTCTAAAAGTAGACTGAAGGAAGTTCGAACGATCAATGCTCGTGGATTGATTACTTTACAAATACGGATCAAGACGACGGACACATTTCATATTTATTGATCATTAATTTATAATAAGGTGATTTGTAATTAAGTGGCTCACATCACATGTCCTAGTTTCAGTAGAAACTTGAAAAAAGATTTAAAAAATGGGTAGCAAGGTTACATGTTTTTTAGTGTACCTACTCGTACAATCATACATAAAAATTTCGTTGAATCAAACAACACTTGGTTGCTGTCCGAAGAACTTAATTTTCAGATTCCCCGGACTTTTCCCTGATTATATTTTTGCCTAAACTTTGAAATTTCAAAGGGAGAGCCCTTAATAACTTATTAGAACCCAAGAAATGAGTTAGCGTTTTAATTTTTTTTTTTAATGAATAACCTTGATGAATATAGAAATAATAATGTAATACTAGTAACAACATTTTAATCTAAAATATATACTCTTAAATAAAATGTGATCTCTATTCCCTTATGGAATACATATAAATAATTATTGATTGCCACTAAGATTAATATATCATTTCATGTGCATGTTAAGCAGCGCAATTTTATATTAATCTAGTACACGTAACATTGAAAACTGAGTATATGTATATGGACATTTTTTATTTAATATTATCACAAAAATATATCAAGAACAGCGACATAAAAATGAATATAAAAAGTATAGAAGAAGCAATAGTTTCAATTTCAATACTTAATTGGATCACATAATTAAGCTTAATCGAGTATTCATTAGGTGTTTCAAAGCCAATCATCAGTGTCTTAAATGTCCTTCCTTTCAAATTATCGAAATATGAGATAAGAAATCAACTCTTTTTATGAAATTATTTATTTAATAACTTTAAACTATTAATTCAAAAGATTGGAATAATGAATGAAACTTTCAGTTGTTCTGGAATTTAACATAATTATTACTTAACTTTCAAACAAATTATATTTAAAGTTATTTTACAGTTCTTGATTATCTGTTCCTTAATAGCTTTCAACATATACTGGTTGTCGGAAAACTCACAATTCCCAATTTATATCAACTCTGTCAGTGATACTACTTTCAGAACGATTATTGAGTAACACATTAAATAAATTAAATTAAAATTACATTAATAATAATTTACTAAATATGAAAAATTGTATTCATTATTTGAACCATTTACGTAAAAAATTATTAGAATACTCATGATTCGTTCCAATCTGCAGGGTTTGCTTAATAATATTTTCAGAATTCTTTTAATTGTGTCTAAATAATTTTACCTGAATTTCTTGAAAGAAATCTTTTCATTTAGAAATGTTTATAATAAGAATGCATCAAATATTCGCAATTTTAGAAATACATTAAAATTTTTGGATTGTTTCTTTTCCTATTTGCGGCTCTGCGACCTTAACATTTACAATATGTGAATTTAGTACTTTAGGAGTCAACTTTATTTTCAGAGCAAGTATTTATCATTTTTTCATTTTCCGCAAATATGAGTGACAATTAATAATTGGCCCTTTCAAAATCGTTCTTCTAAAGGGAATAATTTTTTATAATTCTGCCACTAGCACCTTCCTAAATCGTACTTTATTTGTGCTCCAGACGATCGATCGAGAGAATAATTGCATTTTAAAATTTGCGTGACGGTGAGTTTTTCATTGATTGGATAAGTAGTTTTCAAGATAGGATGCATGAAAACTTGTACTATTTGTAAGTGCATACACAAATTAAAGATTTATTTATTTATGGCGATCTATTCACACTGTAAATATGAAGGAACCGCTATTGCTCGAGCGGTATTCAATTGATACGAGAATCTTTATCAATATAAATAAAAGAAAAACTGTTATACGCTGGAATCATTCTTTTGCAGATCAAATTGATATCTTCAGAGTTACACTATGAAGAATTTTTTGTTATGACGATAAACAAATGCAGAAAAAAGACCCGTAAAAATAGTACGTACCCTATGAATATGGGGCAAATGAACTAATTTCAGTAGATTTTACAAAAAGTTTAGTTCACATTCACTGATTTTCTGTACATTTTACCTAACTTTCAGCAAAATCTACAAATTAATGGGAAGATTCGAATTCAGTAGATTTGATTGGAAATTAGGTGAAACTTAGAGAAAACTAGTTAATTAACTAAATTGTTTGTGAAATCTACTAAAAAGTAAAGTTGTCCGGATTGAAATGTGATCAGTATTATTTGAATGTAAAAAATCGAAACCACTCACTGAAGATATACTTCATCTTTATCAATTAAAAATGACTTGCATGTTGGTGGCGGAAGTGAGAACGTGTTTAGTGACAGGTGGAGAGAGAATTTTACGGAATTTGTGTGGAAGGTGTGAGTGGAGTGTGAGGGTGGAAGCCGAGGAGGTGAGTAGGGTTGTGTGGGGTGAATTGGGGAGATAAAAAGTGAGTTTCAGCGTGGGTGGGAGGTGGTATCTAGCTGGATAGGGAAAGTGAGGTTAGGTTGGCAAGTAATCGGGGGAGTTCGTGGTCAGGAGTCCTGGGCTTTCGAGGGTTCAAGGGTGGTTCTCGAAAAGTTAGGGGATGCTAAGGGAGAGAAAGGGGTGTCTGCAGGGACTGAGGAATTGAAAAAAAAGGGGGGAAAAAAAAGGAAAATTTGGCGGCGAAACACGCCAACATTTTGCAGAGACATCTGTCGGTTGCGGCAGGTACTGCATGGATAGATCCCATTTACCGGCGGTAGAGCGGGAGGTGGGCAGCGAGAGTACTGGCAGTGCTGGTAGTGAAACCGACGGGGAGGGAATTTTCCACAAGCCACGACACGACCGGCCAACAACGCGTCGCCCGGTGTCGAGCGGTGCGTCGGGGAGAGGGAGAAACCGGGACGGTGGCAACGAAGGAAGCGAGAAGGTAAGGGAGAGAGCGTCAAGCGCAAGTGACGGGGAGGATCTCTTGAAAAGGAAGAGAGACAGCCAAGAGAGTCCGGAGAAAAGCGAGGTCGAGAGCCCGTTTAAAAAAAGCGGGATAACACCGAGGTCACCCCCCAAAAAAATGGAGGGGATGTTGGAAAAGGAGGCTCTCGGGATGTTGTTAGGCGAGATCAGGGGGCTGAGGGAGGACGTAAGGGGGACCAAGGAGCAGATGGAAGGTATGAGGGAAGACCTGCGAATCAGAGATGAGAAATGGGAAAAGGAGGTGAAAGAGCTGAGAGAGAGAGAGTAGATGGGTTAGAGAGGGAAAGAAAAGAAAAAGAAGTTAAAATAAAACAGATGGAAGAGGAGATTAGGGCGTGGAAAGAAAGGACGGAAAAAAGGCTTGAGAAGGTGGAGGGCAGGACGGAAATGGAAATAGGAGTCGGGGGTAGCGGGGGCGAGATTAAAGGTATTTGGGAGAGGGTAGGGAATATGATAGAAGAGAAAGTGGGAGAGCGTAGGAATGAAAAGGAGGAGAGGGCGGATAGGGAAAGGATAAGGGCAATGGAGTTGAGAATGGAGAGAAAGGAGAAGGCAGACAGGAGAAATAATATTGTGATAAGAGGGTTGAAGATGAAGAGCGGGGAAGAAAGGGAGGGCGTGGAAGCGCTGCTACAGAGCATAGGGTGGAATAAAGGCAGGGTAGGGAAAGTTAAGTTGGAGGGGAGAAAGGAGAAAGAAGTGGCGGTTGTGGAGTTGGAGAGCTGGGAAGAAAAATTGGGGGTAATGAGAAATAAAAATAGGATAAAGGATAAGGAAGTTTTCATCGATCACGATTTGACGAGAAAGGAAAGGGATGTACAGAGAATGCTGTACGACAGGGCTAGGAGGGAGAGGAGTGAAGGGAGATCGGCGAAGGTAGGATATCGGAAAATAAAAATAGACGAGAAAATGTGGGTGTGGGACGAGGAGAAAGAGGTGTTGAAGGAAGTGCAGGGGTATTTGTTTCGTAGGAAGTAGGGGGGCGGGGGTAATGCAGGGTAGAGGAGTTGTGAAGGTGCTTTACTGGAACGTAGCAGGGGTAAAGAAGAAGGATGAGGAGTTCTGGAGGTATATCCAGGAATTTGATGTGGTAGGACTGGTAGAGACGTGGGTGGAAAGAAAGGAATGGGATAGAATAGAGCCAAAGCTGCCAAGGGGGTATAGGTGGAGACTCCAGGAGGCGGTCAGAGTGAAGAAGAAAGGAAGGGCTAGTGGGGGAATTATAACGGGGATTAGAGATGGATTAGAGGAAGAAGCTCACGGAGAGGTAGAGGGGGAGGGAGTGCAAATTAGGAAAGTAAAGATAGGAGGGGTAATGTGTAAGTTTGTGACAGTGTACAATAAGGATGGGATGGAAAGAATTAAAGAAAGGGTGGAAGACCTGTTAGGTGAAAGAGAAGAGGGTATGGTGGTACTGGGTGGGGACTTTAACGCGAGGATGGGGAGGGAAGGGGGCCTTTACAGGGAAGGGGAGGGCTTCGAAAGGAACTCAAAGGATAGGTTAATAAATAAGGAGGGGGAGATCCTAAGGGACTGGATGGAGGATAGAGGCTGGGCGGTGGCAAATGGTATGGCAACTGGGGACGAAGAGGGAGAGTACACATACGTAGGTAAGGTGGGGGTATCGGTAATAGATTATGTAGTTATGAATATGCAAGGGTGGGAGGAGATGGAGAGATTCGCAGTAGAAGGGAGGGTAGAATCAGACCATCAGCCATTAGGGTTGTGGATAAGGGGTGAGAACGGCGGAAGGCGAGGTGGGGAAGAAGTGTCGACGGGGGAGAGGGTTAGCTGGACGAGGCAGGCGATAGAGAAATATAAGGAGCAGTTAGGGAAGGTACGCTTCGAAGGGGAGACGGTGGAAGAGATATGGGAGGATTTAAAAGAGAAAGTGAAAGGGTGCGTGCAAAAGAAGGTATTCAAAAAGAAAGGAATGGTGAAGCCGTGGTGGGATAGGGAATGTAAAAAGATGAAAAGAAAGGTGAAGAGGACGTATAAGAAGTGGAAAGAGGGTACTGCGAAAAGGGAGGAGTACGTAGAAATTAGGAAGGGGTTTAGATTGATGTGTAAGAAGAAAGAACAGGAAAAGGAGAAAGAGATGGAGGAGGAGTTAGGAAATGTTAAGACAGAAGGGGACGTCTGGAAGATAATAAATAGGTTTAGGAAGCGTAGAGTAGGGATAAGCGACAAGATAGGGAGTGAGGAGTGGAGGGAGTTTTTTAAAGAATCATTTCAGGGCTCAGATTCAAGGAAGAGAGATGATGGGAGTAGAAGAACGGGGGAGGCAGAGATGGAGGAGTTGAATGACGAGGAGATAGAGAAACAGATAAGGAAGTTAAAAAGGTCAAAATCAGCAGGGCTGGATGGGCTAGAGAACGAAGCATGGCTGTTTAGTACACAGGAGGTTAGGGAGAGGCTGAAGGAGGTAGTGAAGAAAGTATGGAGGGGGAAGGGATTCCCACGAGGGTGGAGAGAAGGATTAATAGTGCCTCTGTATAAGAAAGGAGAGAGGGATAGGCAGGAAAATTATAGGGGGATTACGCTAATGAATACGGCGTATAAAGTATACGCGATGGTAGTAGCGGAGAGGCTGCGGAAGGATGTCGAGGGGAAAGGAATATTGCCAGAGACGCAGGCGGGCTTTAGGGCAGGTAGGAGTACTATCGACAATATCTACGTTCTGCAGCACGTGGTGGATAGAGAATTAGCGAAGAAGGGATCGAGAGTGTACGCGTTTTTTGTGGATCTAAAAGGCGCGTTTCCGTCGGTGGATAGGGGGAGGTTGTGGGAGGCGATGCAGGAGAGGGGAGTGGAGAGAGGCCTGATCGAGAGGGTAAGGGAGATATATGAAGAAACCAAAGATAAGATAAGAGGAGGACAGGGGATTTCGGAGGGATTCTGGATGGATAGGGGGTTAAGACAAGGGTGTCCGCTTAGCCCGACGCTTTTTGCGATTTTAATTGCGGATATGGAAAGTAAGCTGGAGGCCGGAGTGGTAGGAGGAGTCAGGATAGGAGGGGTTAGAATTTGGTCGCTAGCGTATGCAGATGACATAGTGTTGTTGGCAAAAAGCGAGGAGGCCTTAAAGGAAATGATGAAGAGGTTGAGAAGATACCTGGATAAGAACAGGTTAGAACTGAATGCGGAAAAGTCCAAGGTTATGGTTTTCAGAAAAGGAGGTGGAAGGGATAAGGAAGGGGAGTGGAAGTGATTTTGGGAGGAGAATGAAATTGTTTGACTCACTAGTGATGAGTGAGCTACTGTATGGAGTAGAGGTGTGGGGGTGGAAGGAAAGCGAAGAGGTAAATAGGATACAGGAGAGGTATGTAAAGTGGACACTGGGGTTGGCAAGGAACACGCCTAATTATATTGTCAGGAGGGAGACGGGGAGAACGAGTGTAGGGATTCTAGCGGGGAGTCGAGCGTGTAAATATGAGGAGAAATTTTTGGAAGAGGGGGGAAGTAAGCTGGTTAGGGAGTGTTGGTGGGAGAAGGAGAACAGGAGAGGGGGTGGGGAGATGGAGGTTGAAAGAGAAAGGTATTTTAGAACGAATGGACTGCATATTGATGAATTGAGAAGGATGCATGAGGAAGGAAGGAAGGTATATGAGTTGGTTAAGAAAAACAGCATGGAGAGAGAGAAGACAGCAGGGGAAGAGAGAATAAGAGAGACAAGGTTTAATGGGAACTACGTGTGGATTATGCCAAGGGCGAGAGCGCAATATTTATGTGAGAAAGGAGAGAAAGGAAGTCAGGAGCTTATAGCGAGGATGAGATGTGGGTGCATGGAGGGTTTCAATAGGTTCTGGCTCGATAGGGAAAAGAGGATGTGTGAACTATGTGGGAAGGGGGAGGCAAGAGTGGAGCACTGGTTGGAGGAGTGCGTGGAGGTGGAAAGGAGTGGGATAAGCATGGAGGTATTGATGCACGAAAGGGGGGATAAAATGGCAGTAGCATGGGTGAAGGGACTATTGGGTAAGATGGAGAAGAAGAGAAGGAAGGAGGAAGAGGAATGGAGAAGGAAAGATTGTAAATAGAGGAGGAAGTAAATATAAGTAATTGTAAATATTGTAAATAGTAGATAAGTATTAGGTATTAGTCGCGGAGGCAGAGTTTGGTAATGCGAGGCAAGCAAGAAAGTAGGGAATGCGAGCGAGGCGAGGCGAAGCGAGGAAGGCAATGCGATAAGAGCGAGCGGCGTTAGATCTAAGGTGTGGAAGGATGTTAGTTTTAAGGGTTAGTTGTAAGAAAATTCTGTAAAAAATGGAAGTGTAAGCAAGTCAATTTTTTAAGGCCAGCAGGCTAAAAAATAAACGTTTATCTATCAATTAAAAATGTCATGTAATTATATAGTGCAAAGATAAAATATTTGTAATATACACATATAGAAATTCTAATGCTATTACAGTACATTTTTATGTCATAATGCAATTAGAATCTAGAGTAGAAGTATCGTACTATAGTTTTGTAATACTAGATGTGAATAATAGACCACAAATAGATTAAAAAAAGCATCAAAAATGAAGTGGCGTCCCAAAAACATCAGGGAATCAATGTATCCAGTTTTGGTACTAAACTGGCTGCTAGGATTGGGACTAGTTGGTTATCCCGTTGGAAATTCAAGGAATAAATTATTTATCATTCTTAACCTCCTAATCGCATCTTCTTTCTGGGTGACTATATTTTATTACGAAAATGTACCATGCGTTCTAAAGCAAAAACTGAATCTAGCCACAAACTTGTACAGAATTACAAGGTATTGGTCTATATGTATTGCTTCGTCTTCCATCATTATTGGTTGGTAACATCGAAAGGTAGGTTTCTTGGGCATTCAAGACATATGTCTCATACCTTATACAAT